>JBBBDQ010000414.1:1777500-2020000 GCA_037127315.1 Ascarosepion bandense
ATTCTTGAAGATTGTAGCTGTCGGGGAAACAATTATACGAAAAAGAATTTTACAGGCGAGAAGTGCAAGAAAAGAAGCTGTTAGAGTAGAAGTTGCTTTTACATTTTATGGTTTTCGAGGTAAAAGGGTGGAAACTAGTTACTAGTATAGTAGCTAGAGTAAATTCATATATAGTGGGTACCAGTGAGCTAAGTTCATCGGAGCAGAAGCCGTGAAAGTATTTGTAGACAAGACATAAGGAAGCCACATTACGCCGGTGAGAAAGTGACTGCATCTGAGCTGCCAAGTCGGGATCGATCACATTACAAATTCTCCGTTGGATTTTGTCAAAAACCCCGAGGTAAATAGCAGGGGTACAATTGATATATTTACGAAGATTACACAAGAATATCTTAAAGTAGAAAAGAGTAAATTTATTCAATAAAATCGACGTTAGCTTCAACTAAGGCCTACATACGAGTTAGGAATCTCTTGCAACTCATCTGAACGGTCTCTTTGTTTAATTGGTGAATGCTGTCATAATCCCTGTCTTCAGTTAATCTTTAGTGTTATAGGGAGTTTTGATGGTCGCTTGCTCAACTGCGCCCAACATATAATAATAATTATGTCTTTGTATATGACGGCATCAAATTTGATTAAAATCGGACCACTCCTTCTATAACCGATTTTTTCGATAATCGATTTTTGATATTTATCAGGGGTACCTCGACACAAAACGTAGCTAAGAACACTCGCAGACGCTTATAGTACAACTGTGTAAATTTTCAAGAAAATCTGTTCAGCTGTTTTGTCGACATATTTTATGTAAATGTTTTTCATGTCGCCTGATAAGCTTAATGGCATTATGGTTGAAAGAGGAAAGAAAATAACAATATTGAGTAATGTATTATTAGCACCAGCACTCAATGTAAAAAACTTTATATATATAAATATATATTCGTTTGCTGCTCGAAAAGTCATAATCCTAACTTTCAGTTCATTTTTGGCGTTACAAGGAGTTTTGTTGGCCGCTGTGTTGGGTTTGAAATCATTTAGACTCATCCAACATTTTTCGAATCCTCTGAACTGTCATCAGATTGACGCCCAAACACTCTGGAATGTTCGTATTGAATCTTCCGGTTCGAATGCTGAGCAATACAGCAGGCCGTTTTCATATTTCTGGGTGAGTGAATTGCGTCATGGTGCTATTTTTTTCACAGACAGTGCCAAACTGACCCTATTATAAAGAGCAGTCGACAAAGTCAAAAACAAACAACGCGCATTTAGAATCTAAATGGCGAAAAATTACCCACCCCACTCTGTATATATATAAAATTGGAGTAAAAGTATTTGGCATGTTTTTTTTTATATATAGACTTAATGAATTTTTATTTAGTCATCGGCAAAAATTCTTGGTTTCTCATGTCTTTAAAATATATTTTATTTAAACTTTATTGTAGCAGTGTTACAAGCTTTTTGCTGCACAGGACCAAAGTTTGCTAACTAGAAATCGACTACAGACACAGGACTTGGAACAATTTTATGGGACTTTACAATATACACAGACAAAACAAGCAAAGCCATCATGACCAAAGACCACAAAAACAGCGTGTACTCTGTTATCAACATGGCAGTTCCTCTAGACTGTAATGTATCTTTAAGATCCAGGGATCCCTATGTCTTTAAAAAAATACAAAAAATGTTCTCACAAATACAACTGATAGCTTACGAAGGTCTTTGTCTATGTAAAATGTATCTGATCTTAGGGTGTTCATTTTTACTTCTTTTTTTTTTTTTTTTTTTTTTTTACAAAAATGCACAGTTCATTTCTGATATTAGGTATCTGGTTGGAATATAAAACAGAAATCAAAGAAAATATTGATAATAATAATAATAATAATAATAATAATAATAATAATAATAATACACCATCTAATCTCAGGCTGTTCTGTACTTGCCACAAATGAATATAAAAATTGTCACGACAGAGTGAGGCAATATTTACATTGGACAATGTGCAAACACTATGGAAAAATATGTTAACAAACACTGGTATGAACATCACCCAGCACCGGTTACAGAAATAGTAGACGTCACCATTCTATGGGATTACACCATCTACACAGACAGAAAATTTGAAGGAAATAGGCCGGACATTATTGTTAAAAACCAGAAAGAAAAAACTTGCCTATTAATTGATATGGCTTGTCCAGCGAATTGTAACATAGCACCCAAGGAATTCGAAAAGCTGTCAAAATATAAAGATCTGGAAATTGAAATAAAAAAAATGTGGAAATTGAAAACAAGTATCGTACCAGTGATAGTAGGTGCACTTAGAATGATAGAAAATGGAACAAAACAACACATTGAAAGAATCCCTGGAAACCCCGGATTAAGAGATATACAAAAAATTGTCTTATTAAGTACAGCTCACACACTAAGGAAAACTTTGTCTATGTAACGCTAGGGATGTTAGGGGAGATATAAAAACATGAAATGGAGTCATAACAACACACCACAACCTGCCTTAGGTCTTCCCGCAGACTTGGTAGGACCATAGCAGAAATCGAATTATAATGAAAAATGACGTAATACCTGGAAATTGAAATAGGAAAAATGTGGAAATTGAAAACAAGAGTTGTGCCAGTGATAGTAGATGCACTTGGAATGATAAAAAATGGAACAAAACAACACATTGAAAGAATCCCTGGAAACCCCAGCTTAAGAGATATACAAAAAATTGTCTTATTAAGTACAGCCCACACACTAAAGAAAACTTTATCTATGTAATGCTGGAGATGATAGGGAAGATAGAAAAACATGAAATGGAGCCATAACAACATGACACTACCTGCCTTAGGTCTCCCCGCAGACTTGGCTGGTAGTGAGACCAAAGCAGAAATCGAAATATGATGAAAAATGACATAATAATAATAATTTTGAACACAAACAGATAGAAAACTGGAGCGCACCAAACATATTGGTGGAAGATAAAATAGAAAAAGAGGGCTGAATCGTTTATCCATGGTGTCCTTTTGATACGAAGGCAGAGCAAAATAATTAAAAGGAAGTAATAAATTATGACCCTTTGAAATTTAAACTCGGAAGGCTTCAAAAGTTAAAGAAGATCATAACCATACCAATTTTCATTGGCGTGCTTGGTACAGTGACCGACAGAATGAAGACATGAATAAAGAAAATTTGCATTGATTGCCCAGTAGAAATGTTACATAAATGAAACCACTTAGGAACGGCAAGAATAATCAAAAAATGATTAAAAACTTAGTCAGAGGAAAAGTGCATTATGTCTAAGGCTGTTGATTAAGGTTTGGTATCCACGCATTAATTACCAGACATTAAAAGCTTATCTGAGGTAATAATAATAATAATAATAATAGTAGTAGTAGGTGCACTTGGAATGATAAAAAATGGAACAAAACAACACATTGAAAGAATCCCTGGAAACCCCAGCTTAAGAGACATACAAAAAATTGTCTTATTAAGTACAGCCCACACACTAAGGAAAACTTTATCTATGTAATGCTGGAGATGATAGGGAAGATAGAAAAACATGAAATGGAGCCATAACAACACTCCACTACCTGCCTTAGGTCTCCCCGCAGACTTGGTTGGTAGTGAGACCAAAGCAGAAATCGAAATATGATGAAAAATGACATAATAATAATAATAATAATAATAATAATAATAATAATAATAATAACAATGCTGATTTAGGAAATGGGCAAACGAATTGAGCTCGACTAAATGTCTTAAGGACAAATTAGAGCATATCATCAAAAGCAAAAAATTGCATATGTCTTTTTATTCAGATTATTACTCACCTTTTGGTTTCTGCATTCACAACGTTTCGACAGTTCTACACTCCGACCATCTTCAGATGTCTGTTTGAGTATCTTCTTGAAATTTGATCTAAACCCTTTTATTCAATTCACAGGAGTTAACAGTTTTCATTACGTTTTTATTATTCTTCCTTATCTGCCATGTCTCTTCAGGAATACATTCATCTTGACTCTCCACAAGTTTCATCCCCTTAATACGCACCATTTTTATGTACCTTTGTTCGCTCATTCGATTCTGTCACTTAACTCCAGTATGTGATTTTTCAACACGACCAAAACCAGGGGTTGAACTTCCTGAACAAAAATGAACAATGAATGTTTTAATTATTCACGCTACAAGCCTACATGCCATGGATGGAAAGCTGCATCATAATGATTAATAATTGATATGAGTTACCTCCCTTAAACTTAAAAAGCAGAATAAGAACAATCTACCTCGGTGTGTTGATTAAAAGGTTCGACTAACAAATCCGAGAATGTTTGCGTGAGTGAAACGAAATGTTTACAATACAAGGCTCAGATAGCAAGGCGTATAATAATGATACTTACTTAGCCGAGTTCGAATTGCAATTGAATTCCTTGCATTCACTTACGCACAAATACCCTTGGGAAAGTTAATAATCCGTATCTTCCCTCCAGTTATGGGTTAAATAATAGGACAGATTGGGTTCTATAGCCTTGGCTGTCAATCAGTCTACCGCAGAAGTTAATGTCAACTTACTGCGGAATAATCTTCTGCCCAGAAACGTGTATCAAGTATAGCACTTAACTGACTGTCTTATTCTAAATATTTTGACATCACTTAGCAAATCAGTATAGACAAGACGTGTTATACTAATGGAATAAACTTGCTGTAAACCTTATGATTTTAAAGCACGATGCACATTCTAGTTCGAATAGCAAGGCATATGAAGAACCGAGTTAAAAATTGTGGAAAAAGTTCAAAAGATTTAGTTAGTATCACGAAGCACTCAATTCTGAACAAAAAGTAGGATCACACAAACATCACCCCAGTTTAGTTCACACGGTTATCAAATTCTAATCCCCACTTTAGCATTTATTGATTAATCAGCGACGTGGTTTCAAACGCCTCTCAAGCTTTGAAAAAGAAGACAACCATTTATTGCCGTATACTCAAAAAATGAAAACTGATAGCCAGAAAAATTATTAATTATCTCTTCTATCCTAAAATTCGATATCAAAAATTGGGAAATATGTTTATTTATCAATAAGGTCCTGGGCATGACGGTAAACTGCATCCGGCAGCAAGGTCTCTGATTGGGAGGTTGTGAGGAACATGGAAGCACCTCTTAATTACTCTTCTTCCCAGGCCCACCCTGACCCGGAGTGGTAGCACCTGTTAGGGTCGGTCACAACTATGGGCAAATAATTAATCCCCAATCTGGAGTCAAAACACTATGAAATTATAAAAATACACTTTTATTGAAATATATACATAAAAATAGACTTTTATAGAAAAATATACATTTTTGAAGAAAAAAATATTACCATAACACATTTTTGAAGGAAAAAATTATTCTTATTTTTAATACAAAAATAGAAGACATTTTCAGTTTTCTAAAATAAAAAAGAATAAAATCAAAACATTTTTCATTAAAATCTGACTAAACCTTCTCACAATAACCGAACATTAAAAAAAAACTGAAAACCCCACCCTTTCAGCATTAAATAAACCACAGAGGTTGATAAGTCGTTAAACAAAATTCAAACAAAATTTATCAATAAAATTTCTGAGTTAAATAATTCTAACTTTTGACATCCTGTGTTTCGATTTTTCTAGTAATCATATAATGTATATAAATAAATGTATATAATGTATATAAATAAACTAGTTTTTCAGTATATATATATATATATATATATATATATATATATATATATATATTCGGCAAGGATGTAAATAATACTAATTACTAAAATTCCCCTGAAGTAAAATTTGACTACAAATTTCCTTTGTGTAAACAATTCTTTTTCTTTTTTAATAGATTTGTTTTCATTGCTTACACCATCAAGATATCGACACATAAACAAAGCATCAGCTGACCTAGCTGTCAATGCTAAATTTATACCGCGCATACATAAAATACAGTAAACTGCGGGTTTCCCCATGACTATTTTACATGCGCCTGTCATCCTATACTAACAGAATTCATCTCTTTTGTGTTGTGAAAAGAATAAAACATTTTTATGAACTGCAAGGAACTTTAAAAATTGTTTGCTTAAATTTAAAAGATAACAAAATTTCTTTTATTCACAATAATGAAATTATTTAAATTTGTAGAGCGTGCTTGAAGATTTTTTTATTTTCTCAGCTTTTCATACAATTTTTCTTCTACACATATAATAATTATTTCTCGTTTAAAAAAATCCCGTAAAAAATAAATAAATTGCAGTCAAGACCCGGCACAGGTAAATAACACAAACATTTTATTATAGGCCGAGAGCCTTTAATCTCTATTTAATCTTTAACAAAACAATCGTGTTGCCTTCTTACTTCTGTTTCTCTTTATCGTAAATCTCAGGCCGACATTCTACGAACGTCAATAAATTTGCAAAAGATCGTAGAAAGGTGCCCTGGGATTTGCGATAAAAAAAACATGACCAAGATGAAAGAAGGGTAGAAAAAATGAATACTTATAAAACTGGCATCGTCAATTGATGCTTCAAAGATCAGCCGATATCATTAATGCTTTAAGGTGTTACGTACATCATTCATTAATGACTCGAGCCTATCTGACAAATTAGCATCTCTAGGGTTCATGAGTTCACGATCTACAATGACCCATGCATTTTCTGGAGTATTTGCCACAAATAATAATAATAACTGGCGACTCGTTACCGAAGATGTCCGTCTAATAAGGTGGCTAGTAAATCCCTATTGCAGATGCTTGCACAGGCAAATTTGTTTTTGCTCAACACCTAGAGAGCGCACCTGTGGTTTATGCCGCATCTCCAACTACAAGCTGGAGATACTAAAATCAAACAGGACTAGAAATTTAAATAGCTGGATAGTAGTTTGACACCAAACGGTAAGTGTAACACAGAGATTCGAAGGCGAATTGGCATGGCCAAGGATGCATTCCAGAAGCTGAATTTTGTATTGAGAGATAAGAAGATTTTTGCTGGAAACAAAGAAGAGAATACTGAATTGTTATGTGTTGTCTGTTCTTCAATATGGCAATGAATGCAAGACAATCCCCTCAGATATGAAGGAGAGACTTGAAACAACCGAAATGTGGTTCTACAGAAGGTTGATGAGACCGTGGATCGAACATGTTAGCGACGATAAGGCACTGGACAGGATGGAAATGAAAAGGAAGCAAATATTTAACATCAGGAGAAGACTGCTGAAGTTCCTAGAACATGTAATGAGGAAGGAGGGCTTGGAGAATTTGACACTCAAAGGCCAGATAGAGGGGAAAAGAGACAGAGGAAAGCAACCCGTAACATACTTGAAGGCAAATGGATGACAGAGCGAGGTTTGGGAGGGGTAACAGGAGAAAGCTACTGAGGACAGGGAGATGTGGAAGGCCATGATCGCCTACGTCCTGAAGGAACATGGTGCATAGAAGAATATACTGACCGGACCTTAGTTACAGGGAGAGAATGCTTTATCTAGCGTGTTCAACATTTTAAACAAGGTCAGCACGCTCAAACACACAAACATTCGGTAGACAAGGAAGATGTAATTCATTTTTTTAAATAATTTTTTCTGGCATCCTAACATTTTTTTCCGTTTTGTTGAAGTTAGAAAATATAAAAATTGTCTGTGAAGGAAAACGAATTTTCAGTAATAGATTGATCGGTGGACCTGAAGGAGACTACCACCACCTTTAAATTTCTGGTTTTTCATTTTTTTTTTTTTTAACATTTTCAGCGCTGTCTAATCCGTTATTACATAAGATTTCCAATTATTAAAAAAAATGTGAAAAATTTTAATATTTAAACAATTTTATTTTAGCGGTGGGGGGGGGGGTTGAGTTTCTCATACAACGTTATAGTAAATTGATATTACATTTCGGAACCAATCGCGTTGGGGTCGCTTTGTTTTGCTTTTTTTGGTGGGGGACGAGTTGTTGCTCTTATTTTTGTCTTTTTCAAGATTTCTTTAGTTCTTATGATGGCATCTTCCTCGGAAACTCCAAGAATGGCTTCATTCAAAAATTTCGCAAAGGATTTAGTTGTTGAATATGCACAAGCAATAAAAGTTAATTGCACAATTAATTTACTATAATGTTGTATGAAAAACTGAGCCCTATACCACCACCACCACCACCTAAAATTGTTTAAATGTTGAAATTTTTACAAATGTTTTTGTCAAGAGGAAAGTTTAGGGTTTAATCGATAAGATCGCACTAAAAAAAGTAAAAAAAAAAGTGATAACCAATTTACAGGTGGTGGTCATGTCGTACCGGCGAGTGGTTCCAAACTGGAGGATCGATTTACTTTATTTACTTTATCGCTGTATGAAGTAGGTGGTGATCTCTCTCTCTCTCTCTCTCTCTCTCTCTCTCTCTCTCTCTCTCTCTCTCAGTACAGACTACCGGATGTGCTTTTTGGATGTGCGTTGTAGTGCAGTGAATATCAGCTCGGAACGAGAAATCGAGGAGCCGAGTTCGAATTCCAATTCAATTCACATACGCGCAAATACCCCTGGGAAAGGTATTAATCTGTCTCTTCCCTCCAGTTACGGGTTAAATAACAAGACAGATTGCGTTCTATAACTTTGGCTGGTAACCAGTCTACCGCAGAAAGCAATGGCAACCTACTGCGGAATAATCTTCTGTCTAGTCAGTCATGTCTCTTTTGAGACATGATCGCCCAAAGCGTGTATCACGTATGGCACTTAACTGACTGAATGACCGCGGAGATTCTTTCTCAAATGCTACAATCTTAGCCTTTTCAAGTCAAAATCAAAAGTTACCTATCCTCCACATAATTTTCATACATCCTATTACTTCATTCAATTAATTCATTTACTACCTTGAGTGGCTCTCCAGCTTTGTATTATGTAGAAACTAGTTAAACATGCTGAACATTAGGAAAAAAAATGAAATTTTTCAAAAATAAACAACTTATTTTTATTTTATCCTACAAGAAATGAAAATGAGATGAGTTTTATTCTTGAAAAGTACACTACCGGCCATAATTATTAGGTAAAAGAGTAATTGGATTCAAGAAGATAGAAGGTAATTGATGTTGCATTTAAATCGTTGGAGATTTCAGCTATCAGATAAGGTATTTTAACTATTTCAATGGTAAAAGTGTGGGACCGAAATGCCAGTCTAGTAGCACGTTTAGATTCTCGTAGATGAGGCACTAGAAAAAAAAAGCTCGTCACTGAAGTTACCATGAAAATATTTGTAGAAAATACTACACTACTTTGAACAAAAGATTAGAAAGAAAACCCCTATCGGTACTGAAAACCCCTATCGGTTCTTTCCATGGTGCCCGGACCCCATGAATTTACTCATGCTACTAGACTGGCAAAATAGTAAAATATAACCGCTACATCTATTCTCACAGTTTCTTTTCTCCCACTTCTCACCTGTAGAACTCCCTTCTGTATACTTGCTTCCCTGATAGGTTAAATCACCAAAAGTTTAAATACAGCATCAATTACCACCTTTTATCTTCCTGATTCCCATCTTTCTTTGACATCCCCTGAACCTTGTTTCTTCTTTTTTTTTCTTTTCTATCACTGTAACCCCCTACACACCAGTGGTGGTCCTGCCTTGCTTGAGGTGAAACGATTAAAAAACAGATTTTAAAAACCTATTTTCATGAAAATAGAAAGATTTCCTAAATTTCAACCGACAGCAGCGGTGGCTGTTTGGTCAATGAATGTCAAATGTTTCCTTTTAAGGAAACATCTAACATTATTATTACCATTAACTTCGGTCATCAGGAGTATTAATTTCTATAAATAAAGGATTTCCTTTCTTTTGACACACTCGTGCATCGACTGAGTAGCGGTCGCCATGTTAGTGCACAACGTTATTCCTGTTTACACGTCTCTGAACGAACATAAAAACGTGTTAAGAAAATTACTTTATTAAAAGAAATAAAATAAAATAAAAACAAACTAAAAAAAAAATTCCTTCAGGCTTATAATTGAATCCTAATGTTATTTATCTGCGCGGAGACCTTATCACAACTTATTAGATGTACATTAAGGTCAAAGCGAGACAAAATTATTTGAACTCAAAAATTATTACGCTTGTAGAACAACTCATAGATTCATATTACTGACGTAGAAGCGCATACATTCGCCCGACTAAATCGTTTTAGGAAATATTATTAGAATTTCTTCTGTACCATATAATCAGCTTTTATTAATCTGCAAATGACAGGAAAAAGTTGCACGGACGTGTACCGCAAAAGGAAACATAAAAAGGGCGAAAATTAATATTTAAAGGGTAGTTTTTATGATCATTTCTTTTTAATTAAATACAAAACGATGGCAATGATATTTTAACTCTTAGATTATAAAACTAACGAAAAACTTCAAATAGAACTTACATCCAGGAAGTTTTCTAACAAACAACGAAAAGTGCAATATTAAAATCCGAAGTCGCATTGAGATAGCAAGAGATATTTTTTTACCAAACCTAATACAAGCCCAGTCGCCATTGTCTGAAACATTTTCAAAGATATGTCTGTCTGTCTATCTATCTATCTATCTATCGATAGAAGAGCTGATAGATAGATAGATAGATAGATAGCTAGATAGATAGATAGATAGATAGATAGATAGATAGATAGATAGATAGATCAGCCGGTTACGCAACAATGGTTTTCGACCTTTTCGGTTCCGTCAGGCGATTTGGAAAAGCAAATCACCTGACGAAATCGGAAAAGTCGAAAGCCTGGTAGCATAACCGGCTGATCTTTCCGACCTAAATATTTAAATGCTTTACATGTAAAGAATTAAATACAAATGTATTTTTGTATTTAATTCTTGACATGTTAAATCTTCATTTTTTCTTGAAACATGTATTGAGCATTTTCTGATACAACTGTTTACTGGTTTAATTTAAACCTGACTTATAACTGTTTAGTACATAATATATATATATATATATATATATATATATATATATATATATATATATATATAGCATAGTGATGATCCACGTATACTGTCTTAATATGTATAGGAAAGAATATTAAAACGTTTTGAGTTTAAAAATGTGTTTTTTTTTTACAGTATTTGTTTATTTCTACTATTATATTTTATATTTCAGACCACCCTCGGTCCTTCATCAGAAACAAAAAATATATATATATATATATATATATATATATATATATATATATATATACGCTATCAGTTTCTTTTTTTTTCTGGCACTTCCCGCCTGTGGAATTCTCTTCCATTTACTTGCTTCCTCGACAGCTACAATCTCCAAGAATTTAAAGTCAATAGTCATCTTCTATCTCACTAACCTGCATCCTCTCTCTCTCTCTCTCTCTCTCTCTCTCTCTCTCTCTCTCTCTCTTGCTCCTTTCTCCGTCCACTCTAATCTCATCACACCAGTATTCTCATTTTTGTCCTACCCATTTTTTGACACCCCCTATAATCTGTCACTTTTTTCATAACTTTCCTTCTATGTAGCCTCCCTGCGCATATATATTATAATCATATCGCCCCAAGCAAGGCAGTTTACTGCTACTGGTGCGCAGGGAGGTTACATAGAAGGAAAGTTATGAAAAAAAGTGACAGATTATATATATATATATATATATATATATATATATATATATATATAAAGAATAGAAATCCGGGAAGAATTGCATCGTCTCATTTCACTAGACGGGGGCGGTGGGATCGCTGGTCGCCAACATTTGTGGTGGCTGGGAAATTGTTGGCTTTAGCCCGAGGGTACGCGCTCAGATTCCTCGCCATTAATTCGACATTGTGACACATTACGTCTCAGTGGCGACGTGAGGAAAATTTATTTATCTATCTATATATCTAGCTCTCACTGTCTCTCTCTGTCTCTCTCTCGCTCTCTCTCTCTCTTTCTCTCTGTATATATATATATGTATATATATATATATGTATAGAGAGAGAGAGAGAGAGGAAATGAGAGATACATGTTTTTTAAGACGTCTCTGCCAGCGTTACTCAATCCTATTTTGCAGATAAATAGGACGAAAAGTGTGACACTGATATCCGAAGGTGAATTGGGATTAGGGAAGGTTACTTTACAAAAGCTAAACAAAGCATTGAAAAACAGACAAAAATTATTAGAAACTGTTATGGTGCCCTCCTACGAGGATTGGACTCTTCCTCTTGTTTTATGTTATTACCTGCGTGACTTCCGGAGAGCAGTTAGTTACTACATATTGTCGAACTCTTTGCCTTCGGGCGGAGAGTAATGACCCAGTCGAGTTTCCACCGAAGGGTAGAGTCTCGTCAGGGGAAAATCAGACAGAAGTTTTTGGCCAGGCTATATGGCCCGGATAACCCATATTAAAAAGGCCTTGAGCCACATTATGTCTCAAGTGGGAAGACAGATAAATACCGCAGTTAGTTACAGCATTTAACGAAAGCATTTAACGAGAGCAGTTAACACCTACTAGTCAGGCAATAAACAGCGTAATAATACATTCGGACCTACTTATTTCTATTTATTTATTAACACTTCTTTGAATATCTTGTTTCTTCTTATACTAATACACTGTTTTGAACCTACCTTCTTGTTCAGTGTCTTACTTCCGACCAAACCGGTTACTACAACTTTGTGGCGAACTCCACAACAAATTGGCGACGAAGATCCATAACAGAAACAAAGAAAAGTGTACTGAACTATTGATTACATAATATTCTATATGGCAGTCAGAAACTGAATGGCAAACCAGTGTTTAAGTGAAATAACAGAACAACCTTTATTAACCCCTACGAAGGAAAGGAAATTATGGACAACCGTGCTCGCCAATGTCCATAGGGGACACTGCAGACAGAAGAGATTAAATATTTTTAATAATACAAGACTCCTTGAAGTATTCTAAGGGGATTGACTTTGGCTTTTTCTTCTAGTTTTATTTGCGGGCGTGTGGCCAACTGGTTAGATCGTCCGCTTTCTGAACATGAGACTAGGTTCGAATCACACTGTGGTCAATTTCTTAAGAAGCAATTTTTTTATGTTATCAGTCTGAATGAGGCGATCCTTGAGTGTATCATCTTTGAGAAGTGCCTGAAAAACATACCATGGTTTTGCCCAAGCCTTGTGAGTGAAATTGGGTAGACAGAACTCTTTGGGAGCCGTCAATGGTTGTGCTAGCATCATCGACACATGTGTGAGGCAATGGACGTGTACTCCACACAAATCTCGTGTTTGTGGTAACAATACCACAGACCTTTGAACTGCAGCGGTTTAGTTTTTGTTTGCTTATACCGGGTTGGCTTTCCGGTTCCTTCTACAATCTACTTCAGCTCTATAATTTTAATGTCTCCGTCTGAACTCTGAAATGTTATTTACTAATTATTTCTTTTGTCCTCCCCAAAATGAGTAGAAAAGTTCACTTTTTTAATAAATGTTCAAGGTGCAAGAGCCACTCAAAGTTGCTGAATGAGTTTTTTTTTTTTTTTTACATTATTTACCACGTTTACGTTTCGGCCGTTGTACACTCCGGCCCTCTGCTAGGAATTTTAAAACGAACCCCTTATTTCAACCACTGATGTAAATTTTTCTCGTTCTATATTCAATGCCACTTCCGATTATCATGTAGTTATCTCTCTTTACCTAATGTTTTTAGCCAGGTATTGAACTCACAAGTCTCTGGATCAAGTCACTGGAACTAACAAACATCCACTGGGCCATGTGTCCTTGAGGACATCTGTGCATGAATTTTTAGAACTTATAAACCTAATGTCTCAGTAATCATTTTTACTAGAGCTCATATTTATATTTTATATTTTATATTAATATATTTTGAAGCTAATGATTTTTTCTAGCACTCCGTGTTACTGGTCCCCCATATTGTATTTATTTCTATGCTTGACCGCCTTAGAAGATTTTTGTGACATAGCATATGCACTGATTCCTTACTCTTATAGTGGAACATCCTGCCATCCCCGAGAATGGATGCTCTAGACTATAAAGGACGGTGACAAGCGGTACGAGGAAGCGCAACCGTCTTAGGCGAAGGAATTCTCTATTTGATAGTTTATTCCGCTCCTACTCGTTGATTGCTTATCTGTATCTTATTGTTAATTGTACATTAGTACAATAAATCCGTTATATCTATTTCCTGTTATTCCTTTCCGGGATATATCACTTACGTTTACGTAGTTTCCAGTGGTGTTCTCTATCAGTTATTTCAAATTCATCCCATAGGGAGCAGTGATTCCCTTTCACCCTCTATATGTGGTCAGCTACGCCTGATTTTTCTAGCTTCCCTTGTGGTGTTCTTACATCCTTAACTTAAGGGGGCGGTCCGTTTCTTATTTATATTGCTTTCCACAGCTACATGGAGTGGCTTACACGCGGGCTTTTTTATGGATGTGAAAGGAGTAAGTAAGTACAGATTGTGTTGATATGTAGGATAGATATTAACTCTGGATGTGCAGAAGTTAAGTTTGTAATGGTCGGGGAAGCATTCTCTCGGGAGATTGTTCCACAAAGTAGTAGTGGTTGGCAATAAGTTAACTGAATGGAAATTCCTACTTACTTATGGAATACGAAAGAAGTAGAGATTAATCGATCCTGTGTACGTGGTATAGTAGGTCCTAGCGGTAAAGGTTTGAACTGGCGGAACCAGGGAATGTAGCTCGTTTGAACATTTACTAAGGATATAGCGATAGGGAGCTGTAGAGTTGAAAATAAACTATCACCTACAATTCCCATCTCTTATCCACTTGACTCCAGTCCTTTCTACATCACCCCGTGTATCTTGTTCTTCTTTTCTCTCTACCTTCGAAACTGTCTTCACTTGTGTGTTCACATCCTTCACTTACCCTTTCTCAGACAACCCTTGTAACTTGTTCGTCCTTCTCTTCACTCTTCTCCTGCTTAAAACTTTAACTCTCTTATGTATCCCCCTGCGCTTCAGTGGCAGTACCGCCTTGCTTGGGGTGAAATGATAAAGAAGTCTGTTCAAGCGTTCTTTTATGTTTGTTTTTGTTTTGTTTTTTGTTTTTTTGTTTTGTTTTGTTTTGTTTTGTTTTGTTTTTTTAATTCTGTCAAGGTTGAAAAGTGAGAATTGGTCAGCTTCAGTTTCTGAATAAACCAGACGTTCAGGGCAGAACAGCTCAAGACTAGAGAAAAAAATCAGCGTTTAATCGGTAATAAGGCAATGTTTCTATTGAATGTTATAAGCATTTTTCCCGTTGATCTGTTAGAGTGAGATCTGAGAAGAGATCAACTTTAAGTTTCTGCTCTTAAGATTTTTTGAAGTGTGCCCGTCAACTGTGGAATAATCGGCATAGATATTAACTAATAATATGAGAATACCTCTGGGTAAATAGGTAATACAAAACAGAAAGAAATTAAATTCTTGTTTATAAAAACTGGAGAAAAATGCAGTGTCTGCTCATTGATGAGGGAACGTTGCAAACTTGGTTTGGGAGTTGTTGAATGTCATAAGCATTTTTCTTGTTGAGCTGTTAGAACTAGATCTGAGAAGAGATCAGCTACCAAACTCTGATCATCTAGGATTTTGGAGGTGCACTCATAAACTATGGTATTATCTGTATAAGTATTTATCAAGGATATGAGAATATTTATGAGTAGATCGATAATAGATTGGTAATAATTAAAATACAGGAAGTATTTATATATTAAGTATTAATATATAAATACTTAATTAATATATTAAGTATTAATAATATATTAAGTATTAATATATAATCAATATTGAATAGTTGTTTGGTTGTTTTGTTTTTATGGCAAATCAACCTCGGCGGGTCATTTATTGCCAACTAAATTTTATTTATTTATTGCTGGTAATACCTTTTCCTTTCAACAATTTATTGTTTTTTTTTATATAAGTTTTGTGTCTAGTAATACTTTTTGCTTTTCAAGTATCAAGATTCATTGGGATTTGTTTTTAAGGGCAGGGTCCCCAAGTTCTACTCTGTTATTTAACCCATAACTGGAGGAATGGGACGGATTAATACCTTTCCCAAGGGTATCAGTGCTTAAGTGAACAATATTGAATAGTGAATTGCTTTGGAGCAGTGGTTAACAGTCTAGCCTTGCAGACGATTGCCAATGTATATTCTGATAAGAAAATATCGGTATGACAATTTCGTTAATAAAGCTAGTATCTGTTAAAGGATAAATGAACTGGATAAGAAATATCTCTTTGAATGTTCGTACTATTTAAGAGTGCGGAAACTTAATTGGCCCAAGATAAAAGTATACTGATATCATACAAATGGAAGGAAGACAAAGCGAATGTTTTACAGGCGGAGTAATTTTTCGACGTGAAAACTAATCTTCTTCGTCTTTTACCAATGGCAATTTGAAAGCGCTAACAACGAAATTCCAGAACTAGACTTAACAACTTAATTACAGCGCAAATATCTCGAAAATTACATTTCCACTTATGACAGTACATTACCGCTTACTAAATTAGTGCGCGGGTGTCATAGAAATATTTCCACTGCGTTCGTTACGCTGTAGATTACCGGTACCGGATGTGAATGCAATATGAATGGCAGTGATCTTGTATATTTGTAATTAGGCATGAATTGTGTTTGGAAATGACTGAGTGATGCTTTTATTATTCACTCTCAAATAGTGGGGAAATTGAAGATAAATCATAAGATAGGGATAGATAGATAGATAGATAGATAGATAGATAGATAGATAGATAGATAGATAGATAGATAGATGTTGATTGATGCGTTTTTATGGCTTATCAAACCTTTTCGTGTTATTTTTTTTTTTTTTGTCTGGGTACCAAAGAAAAATCTTATCAGGAAAAGATTTGTAGAAAATACAGAGGGGAGCCACTTCACATCGGTGAGGAAGAGAATCGATTATATTGAAGATCCTACTTCGGATTTTGTCAAGAACCTCGAGATGAATAGCAGGAGAACCCGACCAGATATGGCAACAGTATTTAATGAACGGACGAATGGTAGATTTATAAATGTGCAAGATGTATTCTAACAAGAAAAACCTTTTCGCACTACACAGTGAGCCAAATTTCCTTGCGGTAGATGCAGCTATTGATTCGATGTAGTCGTTCCACTTAAGGTGAAATGTGGTAAGAAAATGAACAGAAATTTGCTGTGAATGATCTCGCGATTAAAGCACTTTCTATACACTTTACATTCAGTTAATTGTTTTTTATTTAAGTAAAGTAGCGTTTTTTAATCAAACATAAGACTCATTACAATGACCGATATTTTTATGTTTATATACAGTTTATATATATATATATATATATATATATATATATTTATATATATATATGGAATGCGATGGGTATATTGTCACCAATTTATATTTTCATTTAGAATTATCCACTGGGCAATAAATACTAAAAATAGTATGAAATATATCCTTTTTTTAAACTAGGGTGGCCTAATAATTATGGCCGGTAATGTATGTCAGTGTTATTTTCACTTTTGCGTAATTTATCGATCGCACTATATATATATATATATATATATATATATATAAATCAAAATATCACTTCGATCAAAAGAATATCACACTTATTAAAAGAAACAATGAATTCCTTCAATAATGTCATTCACTCTGTACAAAACTCGATGTAGAGGGCTGCAGAATGAGATAGTCGCTACCATGAGCACATTAATAATACCACAAAGACGCAAAGGGCCATCGGAAGTTTAAGGAAAAGGAAAAACTTTAGAAACAACCAGAAACCCAATCTCAAACTGGAAACAAGGGATAAACTTCTACTCCTGTAAAAAAAAAAAAAAAAAAAGAAGAGAAAAAACAGGAAGGGTGTGAACCGGATGGTAGGCAAACCTATTTAAGATGAAATGTTCTTGAGCGTGTCGCTATCGAATCTTTCAAAAATGCGGTAATTCTGTACCCCGGATATATATATATATATATATATATATATATATATATATATATATATATATATATATATCCGAGTGAATACAGAACGAAGAATTCTTTCAACGTCCAAAACATTAATTTAAAACAGTGCTCGATATATAATATACTATATAGAGCTGTGAATATTTATTATAAATTATATTTTAGAACATGTGCATAATTTCTCTGTATATAATCGCGACGAAGACACGTTTGTTTCGGCATTGGAGCCCCAATGCCTCATCAGGCGATGTGGAAAGTACTGGAAATCCTTTTCCTTTATATTTATTTAGTTTTGTTAGGGGTGTTGTCTGGGGTTTATTAATATTGTGATATTTCGTTGACAGTTGGAATTTTTTGTGGAGAGTGTTCAGTTAGAGGTATTGGTGGGGTGTAGCGAGATAGGGGAATTAGTCTATGACCGTTGGAATTTATTTGGGGTGTTTCTAAAGTGATTAATGGGTGTCTTTGATTCTAGACAGTTGTAAATTCTAATTATCAGTTGGCTAGACTATATCTTAATGGATTTCTTAGAAGAGCCAATAATAGTTGGCGTGGATTTTTTTTTTTTTGTTTATTTTTATTTAAGCAGAGTCTTTACAATCAATGTAAGTTTGCATGTTTAATCTTAACTTTGGGTTTAAATTTCTATTCTCCTTTAAATTTCCATTCTCATCTTACTATGGTTATGGTTATGGTTATTAACCTTACTCTAATTATATTTATGGTTATTAACCTTACTCTAATTATGGTTATTGACCTTACTTTATTAGTTAATACTAATTATGGTTCTACACCTTATTTCAATTTTAAACTTCTATTCCCATATCTAGTCAAGATATGATTCATCTTATTATGGTTATGGTTATTAACCTTACTCTAATTATGGTTATGGTTATTGATCTTACTCTAATACTGGTTATCAATCTTACTCTAATTATGGTTATTAACCTTACTAATTTTAGTTATTAACCTTACTTTATAATTAATATTAATTAATACCGATTATGGTTACCAACCTTACTCTATTAGTCAATACTAATTATGGTTATACACCTTATTTATAGTTAATATTAAACCTTATAGAATTTTTATACACACATATATATATATATATCTTTATCTTCACACACACACACACACACACACACACACACACACACATATGTATATATATACGTATGGGTCTTATTTTTGGCTCTTGTAGTATTTTTTTTAGCATGATTGTAATGTTAGCTCCCTGATGTGCTTGCAGTTTACTGTGGTTTCATGCCTCTGGTTTAAAAGCTTGTTACTGTTCATATATTTAATGATTTCAATTTTTTCTTGAAGACAGAGGAAACATGGTTCCTTTATAGATTTAGCTGTTCTTGCTTGTTTAAGGATTTTCCATTTAACTTTAGGTGTTTTATTTTCGTCTTTTAACTTCCAAAAATATTTGGAGAGAGATGTCATGTTTTGTTTTTCTTTGTTATTGAAGGATGAGAGGTGATTTCAAAATCGCTATTTAGTGCTTTTAATATTTTGTTGTTATGTAGTTTAATTATTTTTCTAGATTATTGGAGCAGTTATAGCTTAGTTTTATAGTATTTTTATTGAATATTTTATTTAGAGTGTTATTTTGGGGGAAAAAGCTTATCTATTAGTTGAAGAAATTTATGTCCCAGCTTGAAGTTAATTGATTGATTAAAAGGAGGGTTATACCATATGATTTTTCGGTTCCTATTTTTGCTTTTTGAACTTCTGAATTTTTCAAAAAAAATTGATTTTTGATTATTGATATCCGCTATCCTTTATATATATATATATATATATATATATATATATATATATTGTAATAGTTGCTACAATGGTTTACAAAAGCATGGTATCACTACATAAAAATTCTCATGTTTCAGAGCGCAAGTATCGTTTCCACCATTTATTTTCAATTCCACAAAATCACCCGAAGAGGAGCAGTTGTGCTCTGAAACATGACAATTTTTGTGTAGTGATACTATGCTTTTATAAACCAGTGTAGCAACTATTACAATATAAAGCTTCACTTTGTATCGAGCACTCTTTATAAAAGTAAATGCTTGAACAGTGAGTTTAAAATATACGTGTTCTGTCACTTTCTTAGACTATATATATATATATATATATAATTTTTAAACGAGTTATTTCGCTACCTAGGTTTCGACCATGAGTGGTGTCTTCAGGCGATTTTTAATAGGTTATTAAAAATCGCCTGAAGATACCACTCATGGTAGAAACCTGGGTAGCGAAATAACTCCTTTAAAAATAGAAAATATTCAAAAGTTCAAGAATATATTTGTATCAAACACTTTTTAATACAAATGTGTACTGGTCTAACCCTATTATGACCAAAAACTAAGTATTAAACAAACAATATATATATATATTAAAATTAACAACATAAATATGTTGTAATATCACTAGAAAAAAAGGAATTTTGTTGATACTAAATGTGTCTTATCAAGTGATGCTGTTGATTTCAAGTTGAAGAGTTTTAAATGTTTCAAAAGTAGCTGAACCGCTTTAATCATCGTTCCTTATTCAGTGGTGACCAATCAAAATGCAAGTACAACAGACTCAAAAAACAAATTCTTGGGGTTTTGATATTAATATTTGATTAAAAAAAAGATCAGCAGAATTGATCGACTGTTACCTGCAATTTACAATAAAAATTTAAATCTATCTAATATATATATATATGGAACTTTATCTCTGTGTGTATGTGTGTGTGTCTCCGTGTGTGTGTGCGTCCGTTACCTATAGACTCCAAAACGGCTGAACCGAGTTTCTTGAAAATTTACACAGTTGTAATATAAGCGAGTGTTCTTATCTAGGTTTTGTGTCGCGGTACCCCCGATAAATATCAAAAATCGATAATCGAAAAAAATCGGGTTATAGAGGGAGTGGTCCGATTTTTATCAAATTTGATACACTCATAGACAAAAACATAAGGAACGATCTTCAGAAGTTTCAAGGTTGCAGTTCTTACAATAGTGCAGAAAATCGATAATATATATATATATATATATATATATATATATATATATATATATGAAAGGCAGATGTGTGTGTATGTGTGTGTGTATGTGTGTGTGTGTGTGTGTGTGTGTGTGTGTGTGTGTGTGTGTGTGTGTGTGTTTATTTGCCTGTATGTCTGTATTTTTTCAGCCCTTTTATTTTAGTTTTTGCTTCGGACTTGGCTCTAAGTAGGTATAATTGTAGTTCTTAGTCCAGCCATGATACCATTTACTCAGAGGACTTATTTAGCCTTCAAAATTCAGTTTACGACGAAAAAACTTATTTGATATCGATACCAGGAAATCAAAATTTAACTTACATCCATTCATTTTTCTTTCAGTCTGCGGTTTCGCTTTAACTGGAAACAACTATTGCTTTTTAGTCTTTCGTGCCAACGTCCAAATAGTCTGAGCTCCAGGACCATGGATTAGTTTTAAAGCTTTCATTACACCCGAGCAACACCGGCTTATACTGCTAGTATATATATATATATATATATATATATATATATATATATATTGTGTGTGTGTTTTGGCAGCATTTTTTCATTAATACAGGTTTCGTTGAATAATATAGACAAGTTTTGTCTATTTGTTTTGTATAGGATCCTTTCGTATAGTCTGATAAGCTTGATAGTGCTATCGTTAAAAGACGACAAGAAATCGCAATAATTGTTGATTTTTTTATCGGTCTGACCTTTCGGCTTACATAAGCCATTATCAAAGAATGAACATTTAATATATAGTGAACATAGAACATTTAAATTATTAACAAAGTGGAATTAAACAAAGAAAATTAGACCAAAGAGACAAGTCCATTTTTAATGTGGCGGATGGCCGCAGACGGTGACAAAATAGTGGTGGTGTAGTTCTTGGCCACATGAGGGTATAGTGGCATGAGGGGATTGGTCTGCGAGCTGCTACTACTATGGGTAGAGTGGGTAAGCGTAGTAACTATGACCTCTCCCGTCGATTACAGGCATTGGAGTATGTTAGTAAGAAATGTCGAAATTTATTTTATTTAAGCTAGGTTTAAGTTGTTTGATGTAGATAGCTTCTAAAATTAAATGTTCATTCTTTGATAATGGCTTATGTAAGCCGAGAGCTCAGACCCGATAAAAAAATCAACAATTATTGCGATTTCTTGTCGTCTTTTAACGATAGCACTATCAAGCTTATCATATTATACGAAAGGATCCTACAAAATAAATAGACAAAACTTGATAAGATAGTTTAACCACAAAGACACTGTATGATATTCCTTCAAGTTGGAGATATTTTTCGAAGCTGAGCGCGCACCTCAAGTTATGGATAGTCTGTCAATAATTTGATCAAACGTTCGAAATTGTTTGTAAAACAAAATGGAAGAATAATTGAACATTTGTTGTATTTTCATAAACCCTATTTCTTACTCATTTGTTGCAAAACATGTTATTGTGTTCACAGTTGCTAACTTTGTATTACAATGATTTTAAAATTTGTGCTCATTTATTTTCATCCTGAATATATATATCTGTGTGTGTGTGTGTGTGTGTGTGTGTGTGTGTGTGTGTGTGTGTGTGTGTGTGTGGTAATTTTAAAGGTTTTAATGGATCTTACTTATAATTCGATAAATATTTCTTATTACTGAAGTTGTTATAGCTAGTGAATACACTTGTTTGAGTAGACATCCCTAATTTTAGATAAGGTAAATCTATGTCTACTCGCCTGTACATTCGAGAGTCTTAATAAATTTTATTAAGATTCTCGAATGTAGGTAGCAAAAAACATATATTTACATTGTTTAAAAAACAAAGACGTCTACTCCAACACAAGTATCCAGCAGCAATAATGCTTTCTTTATAATCATTTCAATCCAAGCATGGTAATAAAGTTACTAAGACGCAAGGTGTTATTGACTGCTAAATAATATGAGAGAAAAACACTGTTAAGGCGACAGAACGATTAGAAAACAATAATTGAGAAAACAGAAGATAAAGACCAGCACTGAAATTTAAATATTAGATCAAAATTGACTGATCTGCAATAATAACACACACACACACACACATGTGTTATATATATATATATATATATATATATATATATATATATATATATATATATATATTTCAGATTAAAGTCTGGTTAACATTTTAACCATCAAGGAGGGAAAAGAAACAAGGGAAAAGGGTAGGATGAGAGAAGAAAAAAGAAAAAAAGAGAAAAAGATGGTTAGTATGTATTCTTTGGGGCCAAATCCCAAAATGAATCTCCACTCTGATTGGCCAATAGAAAGACACGTGTAAACTTTCATATTTTCCTATATACATAGACAGAAAACCAAAAGTTTTTGTCATTTAAATGTAAATTATCTGCACAACCAACAGCAACATTGAAATTTCCGTGTTGCAATGTACAATTAATTCATAACTACATAATTATATATATATATATATATATATATATATATATAAAATAATTTTAAATTCCGACTTACCTGTAATGCAATGAAGGGGGTTCGGGATACTATTTGCAACTTTCTGAAAGGAGTCGCCATATTATGATTTTTAAATCTCCAGTCGCCTGAAAATGATGGTGGTCAACTGATTCATCAACCGTGTTTCAAGTGAGCAACCTGAAGGACATGCAGTCCACTGTGATGATATCGCGTTCCCCAACCTTCTCATCTTCCTTCTCATTTACCTTCGCACCTGTCCAGCCCTCTGAAAACTGACCGGACGACTCGATCGTTTGGACAATCTATAGAGACACACGGAAACGAACGGACAAAAAGAACAACATTTCTGTTAACCATAATGCGTCATTATATACTCTATAGCTCTTCGTAATTTATATATGAATGTGCGTACATTCAGTTACACACACACACACACACACACAGAAAGAGACTCACACACCCACACAGATATATATATATATATATATATATATATATATATATATATATATATATATAAAGAGAGAGAGCGAGATAAAGATACACAGAGGTATGACATAAATAAATAAACGCCATTAGTTTGTTACTTTGGTCAGATTTCATATTTAATAATGTGTACTTATCGACAATTGATTAATTTACCATAAACACGCAAGTGAAATGCCTACACTTCTATTTCACAATGCCTCGTGTTCCGGGTTTCACAGAAATTATAATATTTTGAAAGAGCGTTTAATATGGACTAATTTTAGGGTGGATTGAGTCAGTTTCAAAAAGCATCAAAATTAGGAGTTCCATTTTCAATTCCGAAACAAGAGATTCTACAAATGAAGGTGGTTAACTGGGGCAAGAAATGGCTTCTAAGTCTTTGATAACACCAAAACGAAACGATTTTAACCTCAGGGAGAGTAACCCATTGCGCCTTCTAGGCTTCGCGCTTTTCCACTGACAAGAATTGGAATGATTGCATGGAATCAACTGCTAGATCTGCTGCTGAATCTACTTTCATGTTTATGAATCTAGCGTTTGTCCGTACATCGAATACTGTTACCACATCTGGTGTGGTAGTTCTTCTAAGTGTCTACGGCTATTTGGCAAAATCCAAATGTTTGTTATATTATCGATCCTGACCTGGCATCTTGACTGCAGTCACTCTCCCACTGCTGTGACGTGGATACTCTTCATCTTTAAATAATTCCATGGCAATTGTTCTAATGAGCTTTCTTTCTTTGTAATCCCACCGTATGAATTTAACTAGGTTGGCAACTACGTCTCAACAATATACTGTTGAAATAATTAAATGCAACCGTAAGTTCTATGGTAATAGTTTTTTCTTTTTTTTTCTCTCGTAATTTTCGCCTCTGGAACACATTTTTGGTTTTTGTCTCTCTGTCACCTACAATAGCCCAAAATTTAAATGCAACGCAAATTACCATCTACTTTTCCTGGAATCTATTCTTTTATTGACATTTCTCCTCACTAAAGCGGATATGCGTTGTGGTGCAGTGAATATCGACTCGGAACAACAAATCGGGGAGCCGAGTTCGAATTCCAGTTGAATTCTTTGCATTTACTTGCACACCAATACCCTTGGAAAATGTATTATTCCGTCTCTTCCCTCCAGTTATGGGTTAAATAATAGGATAGATTGGGTGCTATAGCCTTGGCTGACAACCAGTCTACCGCAGAAAGCAATGACAACTTACTGCGGGATAATCTTCTGTCCACTCAGTCATGTCTGTATCGAGACATGATCGCCCAAAGCGTGTATTACATATGGCACTTAACTGACTGACTCCTCACTAATGTCTCTTCATTTTCTCTCACCTTTAATAACTTATTGCGTAGCAATATCACCTTGCTTGGGGCGAAATCATAAGAAAATATATAGCTAAGAAACTCATTTTTTCATCATTTTGATTTTTGAATTCAGTTCTTCAAAATGAACAAAATTACTTGAACAAAAACAGAACAAAATAGGAAACTGGGACAGTTTATTCGAAATCTTATTTTCAGGTCACAAGAAATTATTAGAAAATAAATAATTAAATAGAGATTTCGTAAGCTGGATTTAAAAAAAAATTATTTGATTGAATAGTCCCTCACTGAATAAACGTTAATCACACACGTACACATGCACGCACTCACACACAGACAAACAGACACACATACATATACACTACGGCCATAATTATTAGGCCACACCAGTTTGTTTGTTTTTTTAATGATGTATTTCATACTATTTTTAGTATTTATTCCTAAGTGGATACTTTTAAATGAAAATAGAATGGTTCTTTTGTTAATAATGCACAATAACATGTGCATCAAATGAACTGTTCTGGTGTCCAGTGTTTGTGCTCTCTTCCACATGCTATTCTCTTCTTCTTATTGGCTGGCCAAAGCAAAGGCTTCCTGGCTGCCTTTTAAAATTTTGCAAAGTAATAATAACAAAAGAACATTTTCATTTTAATTTCGAATTATCCACTTGGCAATAAATCCTAAAAATATTATGAAACACATCTTTTTTTAAAAAAAGAACTGGGATTTCCTAATAATTATGGCCGGTAGTGTATATATATTAATTTCAAATGATTTGTTTGAACATAATTATTTTGTTTTTATTTTATATCGATACTCGTATTTAAGTAGATTATTATATATTTATATCTACTGGCCTGATTATTTACGATAAATTTATATTACGAAAATGTGTGTCATCGACAGGATTCGAACCTGCGACCACGATCCACATAGGGGAAGCTACCATGTGATCTGGAACGTCTTAGACCTCTCGAACACGAATGACCTTTAGTCTAAACGAGGTTTTAATCAAGCATATATAACACAGTTTTCGATTTATTGCAACAATCATATTTGCTCTGAAGTGTTTCGTAATGTCAACCAATGTCAGCATGTTACGGAAATTAACGAAGATTAACGAAACTTGGTTATAAACAACCGACAATTTGAAATGATTTTTTTAATATTATTATCGTTTTTTATTTTTATTTATAAAAATAATTTTATTTATAATAATGTTCAAACAAATCATTTCAAATCGTTGGTTGTTTATAACCAAGTTTCGTTAATCTTCGTTAATTTCCGTAATATATTAATAAATATACATATTAACCTACGTCAATGGCAGGACTCATGCGTTATGCAATCACCAGGTGCATGTTACAAAGTGACATTTTAATAGATTTGAATTTAAGTTCACATCGACGTATGACAATATGTTTATTTATTCATATATATATATATATATATATATATATATATATAATAGCTCTGTTCGTACTGCATTGAGCACTGTTTTATTAACACATGAATATTATACATGTGCGTACCCTCATATGTATATTTATTAATTCACGTAGCTATTATCTTATCTCGGATCTGTCTGGCTGTCATCACATGTTAAATACGGGGAAAGGTCAGAAAGTTCAACACTGTGTTTAAGAAATCTTTTTTTAAATTTAATGCTATAAATAAGTAATACTTATGCATATCAGATTTATTTAATTTTAAATTTATTTCTTTAAATGACGTGTCACAGATGTGTATTTTATTTTTGCAAAAATTTTTTAAACTCAGAATTAATTTTTGTTTACAAATGCGTCAATTGCTCAAAAATGGCCGAAAATTGAATGATTTTTTAAAATCTCAAAATTTCAGATTTCAATTAATATAATTTCTGTTTGAAATACAACACCAGAGTATTTTGCTTACTGGACATTAAATTAATTGAAATCTAAATAATTTAATTATTTAGATTTCAATTAAAATGAAATTTTCAAGAAAACTTTTTTTTTATTTTTAAAACTTCATTTGAAAATGCATTTGCTATGCAGCCAGGATTGAATGGTAGTGTGGTGTAATGGTTAAGGTCTTGGAATGAGAAATCTGAAAGCTGAGTCCGAATACCTTCTAGTTCTTTACATTCACTTACATTGGGAATGGTATGAACCCATCTGCTCTTAAAGCTACAGGCTGAATAGCAGGGCATATTGTGTCCTATAACTTTGGTTGGCAACCATTCTACCACAGAAAGAAACGGCAGCCTATTGCAGGAAACTCTTTTGCCTAGTCTGTCTTCAATCGATATAAACATGATCGCACAAGCGTGTATCACCTATGGCACTTGACTTATGGAGCCAGACGCCCTGCATCTGATACGCACGAGTATCAGTCAAAGAGTATCATATGCCCCCCCTTTCTCTCTCACACGTTCTCCATCGCCTACTATTTTTTTGGTAAATTTTCGTTTTAGGTGCCGACGGCTTTTCCTCCTTCAAACTTATCCAAAATAGCATTATTTTTATGCAAATGTATATGCTGAACTCAAATCAACAATTAGTTATTGAAGAAACCAACCTTTTTTTTATTTGAAAGTCCATAAAAAACGAACTATATCTCGCACTTTTTCTCGCCCGTAACTCTAACGCAGTCATGTAATTAACTGCAGAATGTCTTTCGGCGTAGGACAACAAATTTCGATCGATTTTTGGTCGATTTTCTTCCTTTACTGAAACTTCCACCGATGTACTTCCTGTAATGAAAGTAATGCGCTATTGTATTTCTACGCTTATTACTTTCATTACAGGAAGTACATCGCCAGAATTTTTAGTAAAGGAAGAAAATCGACCAAAAATCGACCGAAATTTGTTGTCCTACGCAGTACGTCATTCTGCAGTTAATTACATTACTTCGTGTGAGTTACGGAAGAGAAAAAGTGCGAGATATAGTCCGTTTTTTTATGGAGCTTCAAATAAAAAAAGGTAGGTTTCTTCAATAACTAATTGTTGATTTGAGTTCAGCATATACATTTGCATAAAAATAATGCTATTTTGGATAAGTTTGAAGGGAGGAAAAGCCGTCGGCACCTAAAACGAAAATTTACCTTTTTTTTTATAACTTTCACTTCCTTACCCTTTCTTTTTCTATTCTTTATTTCGTATTCCCACTGTTGCATTCACTTTTCTTCTACCCCTCCATATATATCTCTGTCTCTTTTTTCTTTCTTTCTATGACTTAATACTCAACCTGCTCTATCTATATTTTTTCCCTCTCACCTTTACTCTTTTTCTTTCTTTTTTCCTTTTTTTCTCCTTCTCTTCGCTTGATAATTACCTCCCTTTCATTCACACTCCTCTCACTATCATATTCCCTTCTATTTATCTCTATTTATCCATCTTTCTCTACTTTTCACTTCTCTCTCTCTCTCTCTCTCTCACACACACCCTCTCTTTCATATTTTATAACCTGTCTTCCCTCTTCCCCTTTCTTTTCTTTCATAACTCCCTCCTTACCTTTTCTTTACTCTTCTTTTCTCTTCTATATTTCATTTTGCCTCTATCGTATTCTGTATTTCTCTTCCACTCCCTCTATCCGTATCCTTCTATTTTTCTATATCTCTCTCTCTTTCTTATTCTCTTCCTCAATACCCAACCTGCTCTCTCTCTCTCTCTCTCTCTCTCTCTCTCTCTCTCTCTCTCTCTCTCTCTCTCAAAATACCCGCTTTACGTCGCTTGGTAATTCTCTCGCATGCTTTCAATCTTCGTTCTCTCGAAAAAATACGCTATTTTCCTGGAATTATCTCCTTTTCTGCTGTTTCTACTTATTTCTTTTCTCGAGTACGTATGTGTGCGTGCGTGTGTGTTTCACCTCTCTATAATCTTATAATCTCATTCTTTCTTTCTTCTTTCTCTACGTTGCTTCCGTTTTAAAGCCGGACGCTTAGGATCAAAAGAACTTGAGACGCCACTAAAACGATGACCACTCAGCCATAGACGCTAGTAAAAAACGGAACAGAATGTTAATCAAAACTTAAATGATGCAAATGTCTCAAACAGAATAAGAAATAAAAAACGCACGATCGTAGGCTACAAGCGCCACCTGGAGTAGTTACTTATAACAGAAACAGTCAATTACTTACTCTTCCTGTTGTTCTCATCTTACTGCACGCAACAATCTGATAGCAATTGATAAATCTCAGACATTCCTTCTTCAGTTCATGAAGCTTTTTTTGACAAAAAAATTCTTTATATTTTGAAATTCCTCAAATATACTCTCTCTCTCTCTCTCTCTCTCTCTCTCTCTCTCTCTCTCTCTCTCTCTCTCTCTCTGGGAATAATCTAAAGAGTTAAAGTTTCAAATTATTAAATTCCCGTTATTGTATGATAGGTTATGAGAACGAGAGAGGCCTATTAATTTATGAGAACGCGAGAGGCCTATTAATTAACCTATAGTTTATGAGAAAGAGAGAGGCCTATTAATTTATGAGAACGAGAGAGGCCTATTAATTAACCTATAGTTTATGAGAAAGAGAGAGGCCTATTAATTTATGAGAACGAGAGAGGCCTATTAATTAACCTATAGGTTAAGAGAACGAGAGAGACCTATTAATTTATGAGAACGAGGGAGGCCTATTAATTAACCTATATTTTATGAGAACGAGAGAGGCCGATATGTCACCAAACTAGGTACGTCCACTCAATTGCCAAGAAAAACAGCATATCATGATGTTAAAAGGGTTCAAACTTAATTAAAACAAAGTTTTATCATCAAAATGTTTATGCTATTATTAAGAGGAAAGATCCAATTTTATTTTGTTACGTGTTCAGTGTAACAAAAGAAAAAAATGATTGACCTAAACTCAGGGATAAAAATCAAACAAATATTTAATTTCCAAAACCACCAAATAAAATATTTACAAATATTCAATTTTTGTTGCATTCAAAACAAGAAACATAGAGTTTACTACTGGCGAGTGTTACGAGGAGAGAATGGGAAGGTAAGGTGCCAAATGTCTTTACCCAGTTAAGTTGGCGAAGAAGTTAAGTGCTATACTTTTTGGAAATTCTTAAATATGTATATAAAGACTAATTATTTGTTTGATCAATGAAAGAGTCAAAAATATGTATTTAATCTTATTGTTCCATGAGGTTCTCTTTCGGGTTTTAGTTGGTTGGCAACTTTTCTTACAGATTCTTTCGGCTGGATATAAACCCTTAAATCATAACCGGAGTTGATAACATCAGCAAACCCTGGTAACAACTCTTTCAAATTTTAGTCGGTACGACTTTTCTATGCGATTCTTTCGGCTGGATATAAATCCTTGAATCAAAACCGGAGCTGATAAAGTCAGCACCCTGTTAACAACTCTTTCAAATTTTAATCGGTACGACTTTTCTATGAGATTCTTTCTGCTGGATATAAATAAATGTCCGAAAAATTGAAATTTTTTAAAAAATCTCAAAATTTTAGAATCCAATGAATATAACTTCTTTTTTAAATACACCCGAGGAGGGGCGTAGGAGATTATAGTTCACTACATTTTTCTCCATTGTAGTTCTTATAAATTTTGTATTTTTCTTTGCTCTCTTAAACCTTCTCCGCCGTCCATTTACTCAAGCTCGCTAGGTAGATTATAAGGTGTTTTTCTCTGTCTGTACTGTCTTCAATCTGTCCTGTGAGTATCAGATTTTCTAAACCCTCTTTCCCAATTATGTGCCTTAGACATTTCAACTGTCTCTCACTGGTGTTAAGTGTAAATTTCCTTTTTTATTTCCACTTTCTCTAAAACTTCTTTACCCTCATATGGTATCCTTAGCATCCTTCTGTAGAACTGTTCGTAAATACATTTTTGGTACTTAAAGGAGTTCTACAGTGATGTCCTGCCTTCATTGCTGATTTCGGGTTTTTAAGCATCATATCGGCTCCGGCAGTAACCCCGACTTTCGGCCCAGATGTACCAAGCCGGCTCCTTCCTTTTGTGCTACTCGTCTGGGCTTTAATCGTTTTCTTTTCGGCAGAATTCATACTCTATTCGCGGCTACTCTTTCTGGTATGTTCCTCCATTTTTTCTTTCCTCACTAAATTTACCCCTATACTTTGAATTTCCTGATACTAATTATATTTTCTTACCTCTATTTATTAACATAGTGTTGTGGGGGAGTTACCCACTTAATAATGGACTCTTCTTTGCCTATATTAACCGAGAGTTAATTACTCTCGAGGACGTGTGCAGAAGTGAGAGAGACACTCGTGAGGACTTTCGAGTGTAGTGAGCAAGGGCGACAGAGACTCTGGTTCCCAGTACGACTTCAGTTCAGTGCAAGCTATTATTACTTTCCTTTTTATATCTCTTTGTATTTGTTTGTATTTCTTCTTGACGTAATATATGTTCTTGAACCTACCACCTTGTTGACTTATTATTTTATGGTCCCATACCAGGTCCATATCACATAGCTTTTAAACGAAATTTTGCTATTCAACTGGTCTATAATTAGCTATAACCTTCCCGAAAATCATCGAAACTACCTATATTCGTCATTGATTAGCTAATCCTATTTCTGAAAATTTAAACTAAACTACTTATGCAGAACTATATGCAAATGATTTAATATCATTCCACTTCAGTTACTTGCTCTAATGGAGGCCATGATGATGGAATGCAAAAATAAGTTCTTTAAGATGATCAACATATTGATCTGGGACATACCTGCACATATATAAATTTTACCATCCACTCGTGTATTGAATATTGCTGCCATATCTGGTCGGGTGCTCCTGCTATCCACCTAGGTGTCCTTGACAAAATCCAACGGAGAATCTGTAATGTGATCGATCTCGACTTGGCAGCTCAGATACAGTCAATTTTTCACCGGCACAATGTGGCTTCCCTGTGTCTCTTCTAAAAATACTTTAACAGCTTCTGCCGATGAACTTAGCTCACTGGTGCCCACTATATATGAATTTACTCGAGCCACAAGATTAGCAACTAGGTCCCACCCTTTTACTGTGAAACCAATAAATTGTAAACGCAAATTCTACTCCTCAGCTTCTTTTCTTGCATTTTCCTCCTGTGGAATTCCCTTTCATTTATTGCTTCCTCGACAGCTACAATCTCCAAGAATTTAAATGTGAAGTCAATAGTCATCTCCTATCTCACTAACCTGCATCCTCTCTCTCTCTCTCTCTCTCTTTCTCTCTCTCTCTCTCTCTCTCTCTCTCTCTCATGCTCCTTTCTCCGTCCACTCTACTCTCATCAGTATTCTCATCCTTTTCTTGTCCACTTCCTGACACCCCATATAACCTGTCACTCCTTCTCATAACTGCAAAAGAGTGGCAGTAAAATGCCTTGCTTGGGGCGATATGATTATAAAAAAATGTCTTCCCACCTTTAATTTTGGTGGCGTGAAGTTAAACATTAAAAAGTTACTTTCGATTAAACTCGAACTACAAGGGAAAAATGATGCGTCAAAAATGCTGACAATCATTCCACCGCCATCCTACAAGGTATCTTCTTTTATGCACCAAGTTCTTACAGAACATGGGTGATTATGACTCTCCACAACTTCCTATCACTTATCATCTTTAACAACCTTTGTCCCACTATTGCTCTGCCGTTCATTCACACAAACTGCTCTGACAAGAGTCCAGCTGCTTTCCTGTGTCCTTATTGTCTTCGATATGTCCTGTGAGTGTCAAATTTTCCCAGCCCCATTTCTCATTACGTGTTCAAAAGAATTCAGCTGTTTCTATCGGAATCTGAAGTAAAAATGTTCTTTTTGTTTCCATTTTATTTCAGACTTTTTTTTGCTTACGTGCTTCGTCCATTGAATTCTCAGCGATCCTACAACAATACTCTGGATTAATGATGATGGCTGATTTCAGAACCTTTGCAATGAAGCAATTTCATTATTGCTTACAATCTCTGGTTTCATCATTTATATTCTATAAATTTTTCGCCCTATATGTTTTGAACAGGATTCAGCAAAAGCGAATGATAAAAAAAAACATCTCACTCGACATCGCTTTTTCTTTAATCAATTCACCCGAAACAAGTTAATAACGCTACTAAGACGCAAGAGGCCTACTGGGGATGAAAGATACTAATAAAAAACTAGAAACAACCGGAAATCCAATCCTAAACAGCAAAGCGATAAACCTCTACTCCTGTTCAAAGATTGGGGAGAAATTTGAACTAGACGATAGGGAATATCTACTTCTATTAAAGAGGGAAAATAATAAGTAATTACGTAAATCAAATTTCCGAGATCAGACGAAAACGTTAGAAGAAGTAGATTTTAAAAGGAAGCAGAAACCCAATCCTAAATTGGTAACAAATGATTAACCTCTGCTCCTATTCAAAAGAAGTGTGGACCATCCAGTGTTAACACTAACACGAGCTTTGTGTGATGTATACGCCCATAGACCCATAACATTTGGCAATGATGCTATGCTCCTATAACAAGTAAGTTACCAGTCTGCCTTGCCATTAACCATTAGGGAAGAAAAGATGGATTTATACCTTTCCAATTTTATCTGTTGCAAAAACGGACGCAGCGACCGTGAATGGATTTTGAACCTAGTGCACGCAGAACACTGAACAATGTTCGGATTTTCAAATACTATTACTAGCCAAAAAAAAACGATATTTTATGTATGAACTAATTCTTCAAGGTATGATAAATCTATATCAACAGCGTGTGTCAGGTATTTGAGAAAACATATTTAGGAAGAAAACGTTTGTCTCTACTTTTTCTTTTCATCCTCCCAACTTGGAAGCTTCTTTTTTCATGCAGAAAATGAAAACAAACATGGCATTCACACTGTCTTTGCCACTAACCAGCTTTTTTTCTATCGCCAGGTTCTTTATATTTAAGACGACTGCCATGCCTCTGGCAAAAATGTGTCTTTAGTGGCCAAAAGAAAAAGATATTCCATGTCAGATATTGTCACAAATATCGTGTTCATCCAAATCCACGGTATCATCGACAACATCAGAAGATCAATGAGGTCTATTGCCAATGGCCTCTGTGTATCGGGATAACAAATCAGACGAATGCTGCACAAAACTATTATATAAAAATCCTATGTTAGGAAGAGAGTGCAATTCATATGTATTGATAATGTTAATGTTAATATTAGACGTTTCCTTCCAAAGAAACATTTGTGACATTCACTGATCGAGCAGCTAGTACTGTTGTCGGTTGAAATTCGTAAAGACAATTTTACAAGAAAATGTGTTTCACAAGTGCAGTAACTGTTAACGCTCTTTCCAGTGTTGATAAGTGGTTTCTTCCTAACCATTTATTTTAAAGCACTGTGGAGCGTTGATATCTTGAATGGCATTATTTTATCTTCGAGTTATATTTGATATCCATTTTCGTTGTTGCAGCTCTTGAAAGTCCTCTAACTGTGGAATTTTTGTAATATAATAGAGTTCTTTGTTTATGATTCTGTAGCGTTAGTCCAAAATGTTCAAAGAAGGTTTTTTCCAAGACTCTCGGGCTTCACTCGCTCACAGCTATTTTAACCATTGATCTTAGAAAGCAGTTGTATACAGCTGACGGTTTAGATATTTCTAAATGAGTGTGGTGCTATGCATGACATTCATAGAAAATGTCTCGATCTTGACAACAGGGTGTGATGTATGAATTGTTGTTTAAAAGATGCCAAAATGAAAATAAAAATGATATGTCATTTTAATCGACATATTCACTAAAATGACAGAAAAATATCTTGAAATACTAAAGCGTAAATTTATTCAACAAAATCACCAATGGAATCAACCACGCCCTCCAGACTTTTTTGCAACACTTGAACCGTCTTCTTATTTAAGTCGGTGAACGCTGCCATAATCTTTGTCTTCAGTTACGTCTTTGGGGTTACAAGAAATTTTGTTAGTCGTTCGTTAACCGGCGCCTAAAACCACTGTTACCTGCTCCCCTCTCTGTAACGAATAATCCAACGTTTTAAAAAGTAATATTCATCATTACGTAGCATCATGTTGAAAAGTGTTTGTAACAGAACATGAGATCAGGATTAGTATGAACTTATAGCCCATGAAAAACTATTTTACATCATTATATCCTGTCCCATTTCTTCAGAGAATGGTCTGGAGAGTCTTTGTTAAGGATAAAGAGAAGAATATAACTTTTATAGCAGAACAAGTTCAAGGTACTGTTGAATTTTATTATCCTGGCTAGACATCCGATACCGGTCCAGTTCTGATATTAGCAGGAGACGCCTCCATTGTGACTGATAGCGCGGTCATGCAGCAAAAACAGAGTGATGGAAAAAAAATAACAGCCGATAACGTTTTATTCTGAAAAAAAAAACGAACAAAGCCTAAAAAAATTACTACACCTCCACTAGAAAATGTCTTGCTATATAACTAACTGTAAGGAATTAACGTACTTGTTCGAAGAACGAAATCCTGGAGAGAGATGGTGTTTTAAAAAAATATATATTAAATTTTTAAGTTCATGTTTCTGCACAGTTTGTTTTTGATTTTTGGTTTTAATCAGTGGGGTCATTTTGTTTTCTAAATGTTGATTCCGAAATTCGAAAATAAGAAAAGCTTACTGCCATATTTTTCTATACTTCTGAGATGAGTTAATATTTATATTATGTGCACTGTTCGGACTGTTGTCCTTATCTTTATTGCCATGCTTAGGACGTTTCAGCCGTTGTACGCTCCGGCCTTCTTCAGGTACTAGAAATTTCGAACCGAACCCTTTACTTCAATCACTGGGGTATATAATTCTCATTCCATGTGCGATACCACTTTCGGATGTCATGTAGTTATCTCCCTTTAACTTAATTCTCTGTTTTATTTGTTCACCACTGCTGTAGCCAGGTATTGAACTTACAACTCTTTGGGTCAAATCACTGAAACTAACTAACTAACGCCTTTTTGTTGAATTTTATTCCCAAGTTCGAAATTTGGAAAGGCTTACTTCCATTTTATTTTTAGACCCTCGTTTTCCTACGATCAGCGAAGGTCATTGGCTACATGAATGCCCTCTTGGGAATAATAGGTACTGTAAATTTGAATGCGCAGGTAGTGTAATGGATAACGGCTTGGAATTGGAAATTGAAGATCAGATTTCCAACTTCAGTCGGGTTTATTATATTGTCTTACTCATTGGGAAAGAAACCACCTCTCATTTCCTCTCCTCAATTAGTAGGACTTGTATCGGTATATTATTCGTCATTGGAGGCCACAATTTGAACAACATAAGGTACACAGATGATACAATGCTGATAGCAGACATGGAAAAGAAACTACAAACCTCCTAACAGAACGTAGCTGAAGAGGAGTGACAAGAAAGGACTACAAATAAACTGCAAGAAGACCGAATGCATGGTTATCAGCAAAAAAGAGCAGCCCAAAATGCCGAAAACAGGTGGGGGATACTAAAATCAAGCAGGTACAAAAATTTAAATACCAGGGAAGTGTTTTAACAGAAGACGGAAAGTGCGACACAGAGATCCGAAGGCGAATTGGCATGACAAAGGACGCGTTCCAGAAGCTGAGTAGCGTATTAAGAGACAGGAAAATTTCGCTAGAAACAAAGAAAAGAGTACTGGATTGTATGGGATGTCAGTTCTTCAATATGACAGTGAATGCTGGATGAAGGAAAAACTTGAAGCAGCTGAAATGTGGTTCTACAGAAAGATGCTACGGATATCATGAACCGAGCATGTGAGCAATGAGGAGGTTTTGGAAATGATGTAAACGAAAAGGAAATTAATACTGAGCATCGAGAAGAGATAGCTGAAGTTCCTGGGATATGCAATGAGGAAGGAGGGCTTAAAGAACCTGATACTAACAGGCCAGATAGAGGGAAAAAGAGACAGAGGAAAGCAGCGGATAACATATTTGAAGGGCCTGAGCAGGTGGATGACAGAATGGGGGTTGCGTGGTGTTACAGGAGAAAGTGTGCTAAGAGGCACATGGATAGGAAGACGTGGAAGACCATGATCACCTACGTCCTGAAGAGACAAGGCACATAGAAGAAGAAGAAGAAGAAGAAGAAGAAGAAGAAGAATCGGTATATTATTAATACCCCCCCAAATTTATACAATCTAAAAATATTTGCTGACTTTACTTAACTTACAAATGTTGATAAACCGTAAAAAAAAGAAAAAATCAGTCCGTAAAATGCACATAAAAGAGACGTTTTAACTGGGGACAACAAAACACATATGTGTATCTGAATTGCATTATATCTAATATCAATGTTACTCGCTTGCTTAGATTATCGCGAATCATTATTTCATGACTTTTGACCACTTAATCTGTTTAGCTGCCCCAAAATTACCATCTGCATTTGTAAATGAGCTCGCGTGACTTTGTCTGGGATCTGAATGAAGTGGCCGATAAGGCTGACTTCAAAAACTATATAAATAAACATGTTAGTAAATTCTTTCCCAACGGAACAGATGTATTTTGTTATGTTTACTCGCTTTCACTGTTTCTCTTTCACGATATATATATATATATATATATATATATATATATATATATATATATATGTGTGTGTGTATGTGTGTGTGTGTGTGTGTGTGTGTGTGTGTGTGTGTTTCTCTCTAAAAAATGCAGTTCATAAAGAAAAAAACAAGAGCAGAAAAGCCAATGACATTTGATATTTTAACAGCAGTAACAAATGACTCAGGCGCGCCCTATATTTAAAATTTCCAAGAAATTAAAGGGAAAATAAGAACGAACCAAGATATTAACTTCATTTTTACACCACTTTGTTATCATAAAACTTTCAGCCAATATTTTGTAACATTTAATTGCAGGAATTCAGAATAAAGCATACTTTTAGTGTCGAACTTTAATGCTCAGCCCATCAATAACAAATCCGTCAGATCTGACAAAATAAACCTGGAAGCTGCTCTTGAAAAAGACTCACAGTCAGTGGTTAAATGGAGCAAGAAATAGCTTATAAATTAAAACGCCTCCAAAATAAAACAGTTTTCATTTAACCACCATAGAGAATCTTTTCTACCTGCCATCAGCATTGCCGACGCTAGATTTCTAGACAGCAAGACAATCCGGCTTCTTGTCCTTACTTCTTCTACTGACTTGAAGTGGAGCTACTACATCGAATCAATAGCTGTATCTACTGCAAGGAAAGTTAGGTTACTGTGTCATGCCAGAAAAAAAGTTCTCGTCTTACATGTTTACAAATCTACCATCTGTTCACGCATTGAATATTTGTTGTGACCTGTTAGGGCCAGGAAGTAAGACACGGAAACAAGAAGATAGGTTCAAATAGAGCATTAGAATAACAGAACATATATACAAATAAGAGTGTCAGTAATCAGCAAATAGAAGTGTACGTCCGAACTGCATAGTTACGCTACGACTCGACTGCCTCACGACTGTCTCTCGTCTGTCTTACGACTGCCTCCTGAGTGTCACTTAACTGCCTCTCCGGATGTCACGTAGGTTAATATTTATTGACAGAGGAAGAGTCCATTCCTATAGATAGGGCACCATAACAATATTGTTGCCATATCTGGTCTGGTCCTCCTGTTATAACACAACACTCAATAAATCCAGACCCAGCTAGTAAAACAACAACATTTAGGCAAAATTCGACTTTATTCATCAACATAGTCTCCTTCTAGGATGATATACTGATTCCAACGCTTTTCTAACGATTTGATGCCGTTTTTGTAGAAAGATTAGTCTTTTATTGGAGCCAAAACTCTTTTCCTCCAGCATTCTTTTGAGGTCTGCAAACAGCCTGGAATTCGAACTCGGCTCTCCGATTTCTCATTCCAAGCAGATATGCACTACACCACAACGCGCATCCTCATTCTTTATATGTCAGTCAGTTAAGTGTCATAAGTGAGACACGCTTTGGGCGATCATGTCTCTTTCGAGACATGACTGACTGAACAGAAGATTATTCCGCAGTAGGTTGCCATTGCTTTATATGCACAAGAATCAAATTAAACCAAAAGTAAAGTATTTTTACTGAAGCTGTTTACTTTCCCAAATGAATAGAGTTCAAAATCGTTTACGTAGTCTTATGGAGCTTGACTTATTTTCTATTCTGCGGTCACTTACCCACCGGCGCTACATCACAACCCTATCACTAATCTACTTCAGTAATCGAGTCCAACTAAGATCTAACCCTGAGCTTTCTCCAATCATGACGGAATGTTGCCCACTCAATGCTTTGAACTTCTACGGTGTCTCACGTTCAATCCAAACACTAACTGGAAACTATGTATGTGATCCACTGCTAAAGATCCTTATTATACTACTTTATGAGGTACCAGATTCTCTTTACCATACATTATCTTTTCAAGAGTCAGATGAAACCAAACGTTGAGTATTACTGTCATGTCTAGACTAGAGAGGCTCAATCTTCACCTTCCTTGGTCGGCTACGTCCTAAAGAGACACGACACATAAAAAAAAGAAAGGGCGCTGAGGGAAATTAATACTAACAAGACGTGATGAAGGCTAGAGAAGCAAGGGGGGAGCAGTATATATTCTGCTTAACGAGTATTTGTGAATGGATGATAGGTCAGCGACAATATGGATGGTAAAGTGTCAAAAGTTACTTAGAGCGACAAAAGTTAGGAAGTTGTTTTTATTTTTTTTACGACTTAGCAACCCACTACAGGTTATTTAAAGCCAGAATATATTTTTAGTTTTTTAATTAATCCGTAGCTGCGCCACGGCACACATTACAGGTACAATGCAGTGCTATAGGTGCAAAATAGCTAATTGTAACGTCCTAAAAGTACATTATAGATAGAAGACGAAGACTACTGACGATGCTATGCAATGCTTCCACGTTTGGTTTGATAATCAATGTAATTCTTGTTACAGTCTGTTAACCTTTGTACTCCTGAAGTATGAACCATTGTGAAACAATTGCGTGGTTATTTTAACTGAGTTTTAAGCAAATAAATTAACTGATAACAAGTCTACCTTGAAAAAAATCTGTCTGTGGGGTGAGGTCATGTTTCTGGATATCAAAACCATATGGGTTACTTGTTACTTAATAGTTTGTCGTTCCCCTTTTTGACAAATGTAGAACTCAATGAAAAGCCAACATGATCAAATGACAACGATAATATTTTGGTAACATTTTTAGAGCACTAACCTTTCGATAAACAATTATAGGATTAACCTTTCACCTTCTTCTTCTTCTTCTTCTACTACTACTACTACTACTACTACTACTACTACTACTACTTCTATCCTTTTCAATTATTTCTAAACACAATTAGCAATAAATGAAAGGTTTTCATTTACAAAGAATTTTTATAATAGTTTGTCAATAACATCGTCGACATTCCTCTGGGTTTTTTTTTTAGATTAATTCACGACATATTCTAATCTGTTAAACTAACCTGTAAAAGAGGTATTTATCTTAATGAAGAAGAAGAAGAAGAGGTGAGTGAAGAAGAACAAGAAAATAAAGAGAAGAATAAGAAGTAAAAGAAAAAGAGTGGGAGAAGGAAAAAAGAGAAGAAAAAGAAGATGTAAATAAAAAGGTGCAGAATCCTGTTGCCGATCATAGGGTCTTCCAGCAGCCACCCTCTTGACACAAGAGAGCAATACCCTCTTTAAAGCACTTGATGTTGACTGTAGCACAGCTCGAAGTTTCATATTCTATTGCATATGACCCATACTCACATACACATACACACACATGTGTGTGTGATATATATAAATTTCATATATATATTAATGAATCTACGTCTACAGCACAACATAATATAAATAGCAATTATGTTATTCCTAAACAAAAAATGAATTACAGAATGAAAGAACAAAAATTATGAATCAGTGTAACCGTACAATAAATACATATTAGGATTATACAACCATGGATGAAAACGTTATAATTTCTTCTAATTTTGAAAATTGCCCGTTCAAAAAAATATCCAGTTTGTTTAACGGTTTCATTCGTATTTGTATGGAGCTTCGTGTAATTTACTAGCTTTATATATGGGTGGTTCTACAAATGGTTAATTGCTTTTGATTGCTTTTTGTGTTAACTTCTTTTTAGTTGATTTCTTTTTATTCTGTTGACTTGCTTTTAGCGTACTTAAATAAAGCACTGAAAAAACAGCGATCTTGGCACTAAGCATCATCACAATTCAACAATATATATATATATATATATATATATATATATATACTACCGGCCATAATTATTAGGCCACCCCAGTTTTTAAAGACATTGATGTATTTCATACTATTTTTAGTATTTATTGCCATGTGGATAATTCTAAATGAATATAGAATGGTTCTTTTGTTATTATTACTTTGCAAAATCTTACAAGGCAGCCAGGAAGCCTTTGCTTCGGTCATCCAATAAGAAGAGACTAGCATGAGGAAGAGAGCACAAAAACTGGACACCAGAACAGTTCATTTGATGCGCATGTTATTGTGCAGTATTAACAAAGAACAATTCTATTTTCATTTAGAATTATTCACTTGGCAATAGATACTAAAAATAATATGAAATACATCATTTCTTAAAAATATGGGGTGGCCTAATAATTATGGCCGATAGTATATATATATATATATATATATATATATATATATATATATATATATAGTATGTAAATATATACTATATATATATAGATAGATAGAGAGAGAGAGAGAGAGAGAGAAAGAAAGAGAGAGAGAGATTGGTCGATACTTGTCATATACGCGATATGGCTTAAAGTGCTCAATATCTGTGATATAACCTATTTAAATATAAAAAGCAAAAGCGAACACTTAGGTTGGCACCAAGTGGCGAAAGTCAGTTTGATGTTTTAACGAAATCTTCATGGCCTGAATTTTTCGTAATGCATCAAACAGGCCGTTGTCTCTCGATGTTGACTTCAGAATAATATATGAGTAAAGACAAGAACCGTTACGTGATATCTGTTCTCCTATATGGCAGTGAATGCTGGACATTCTCTACAAAGAAGAGATTTGAAGCAACAGACATGTGCTTATGAAGAAGGATGCTGAAGGTACCATATACAGAAAATATGAGAAACGGCGACGTTTTACCGGAAATGGAAACAAAAATTAAACTTATAATCAAAGTCAGAAAAAGAGAGCTTAATGTTCTGGGGTACCTTATTAAGAGCTACAAAAGACAGTGAATAGTGGATATTGCCTACGTCCTGAAAGGAATTGGCACATAAAGAAGAAATTGGCAGGCAAGAAATCGGAAGGGAGTTCCACAGACGAGATTTGCGAGAAAAGAACCTATCAGAATAGAATAGACATTTTCATCAAGCTCGTTCAACAGTAAAACGGTAAGACCTAGCTGCCAATCTAGTAGCACCATGAATTCATACAGTGGAGCCACTAAGAAAAAAAGCTAATCAGAACAATTGCCATGAAAATATTTGTAGAAAAGTCTGGGAAGCCACATCACCTCGGTGAGAAAATGACTGAAACAAGGTCTGGATCGATTACATTATATAAATTTAGTCAATAATCTCGAGATATACAGCAAGAGCACGGGACCAGATATGAAAACAGTATATTAATGGCAAATTTGTTAATGTGTAAAATAGATTCTGACAAGAAAGTCAAAATACAGTGAACCAACTTTCCTTGCAGTAGAACTAGAAATTGTTTCAATATAATCTTTCCATTTCATATCAGGGAAAGATGTGAGCCTAAGAAGGCGCAAAAGTCTTGCTCTCCTGGAGTTTAGTATCATCCATGATGATGTCCAGCAGAAAATGTCCTTTAAGGTGATTAAATTAAAGCAATTTTTGTTTTGAAGGCGTTAAAATTTACAAGTCATTTCTTGCCCAGTTAACCACTGACACGGAGGTAGTTTTCCAGAACATTTGCCAGATTTACTTTGTCGGATCTGCCAAACTTACGACTATGACATGAGTAAAAATCTGTGCCACATAATAAATACGCAATTGGGAATTGATAAACTCGAAAAATTGGTTGATGAAGATCAGAAAAGGCGTAGTTCCAAGGATAGAACCTTGTAGGTCCCTGAATTAATGTGAAATGTTCGAGAAGCGGGTCCGTTTAACTCAACCTTCATTCCAAGATTTGTTACAAACGATTGGGTTAAGCCAAATATTCGAAAAGAAAATGCACTGTAGTCTTTGAGATTGTAAAGAAGACCAACACGCCAAACGCTTTTGAGATGTCTAAAGCTACAGACAGCCCAAGCTGGGAAATCCGAGAAATGGAAGCGATATTGTTTATTTAAAAGTAGACCACGTGCAGTAAGATGCTTGACAAATTCGGCGTCGTCGAGTACCTTTCAAAAAATTAAGTAAGAGTCTAATAGTAATTTTAGGAGTCAGAATGTTCCCTGGAGTTCTTAATAACAGAGGCTACATAAGAGAAATTCCAGCAAGTTGGAAAGGAAAAAAGCAGCAAGACATTTTGGAGAGGACAGACTCTAGTTGGGGAACAAATTTTCTTTAGAACAACAGAATGGATATCGTCGATTCCTCATGTCTTGTGGGGATCTGGTTTAGAAATCATAGAAGAAACTATGGACGGAGTTATGTGCACATTACTCAGTACATACTCCGTTCTATAGGTAGGGACATCGGGCTGAGATATTCCAGGTTGAGAGTGAAGTTGGAATAGAATTTCCAAGCAAAGTATTGTGCTTTAACTGCAGTAGATGTCTGTACTTCAAATTGTTTGAAGACAGCCAGGACTGAGGATTCGTTTTGTTCGGAACATACATGCAGAGTCACCACTAATTTCTCGAACCAAACTTATGGCTATGCAATGACGCATATCAACTAATAATGACTTAAGCTTTCACTCATTATGTACAATGATAAAAAGACGTGTGTTGCAATCAGACCTGTTGCTTTGTTATAATCGAAAGGAATTATTCTTATGGGTTATAGCGACCGATCCTGACAGAAGGGAATCAAGAAGAAGGGGTTTTCCTTGGTAATTCAAAGATGATACTACAGCTTCAATGCCGCCTTTCAACCAGGAAAAGACTTCATTATCACATAATGCTTTATAAAACAGATATGTGACTTGAATTATTTCATGTGGATTTCGGGAAAATAAAAAAAGTCATTACTTGATGGTAACGTAACCATCCTGTACTCTACCGTCCCCACCTTTTTTTCATTTTTCGCTATTCTCTTCCTCTCGCCTGCCCTAATAATCTTTAATCATCATAGAAACAAAGCGTTCGGTTTGAACTTACGAGATATTTACGAAGTACAATAAACACTTCAAGATGGCCGATTGGCGTAAAAGCCGAAATATCTAAACTTATTTATAAATGGAACTTTGTCTATGTGTGTGTATGTGTGTGTGTTCGTTACCTAAAGACTCCAAAACGGCTGAACCGATTTTCTTGAACATTTACACAGTTGTGCTATAAGCGTCTGCGAGTGTTCTTAGCTAGGTTCTGTATTGAGGTACTCCCGATAAGTATCGAAAATCGATAATCGAAAAAATCGGTTTATAGAAGGAGTGGTCCGATTTTAATCAAATTTGATACACTCATAGACAAAGACATAAGAAACGATATTCAGAAGTTTCAAGGTTGCAGTTCTTACAATAGTGCAGAAAATCGATAATATATATATATATATATATATATATATATATATATATATATAAAAGGCTAGATGATTGTGTGTGTGTGTCTGTTTATCTGCCTGTATGTCTGTATTTTTTTGAGCCCTAGTTTTTGTTTCGGGTTTGGCTCTAAGTAAGTATAATTGTAGTTCCTAGTCTCAGCCATGATACCAGAGGACTTATTTAGCCTTCATAATTCAGTTTACGACGAAAAAAACTTATTTTATATCGATACCAGGAAATCAAAATTTGACTTACATCTATTCATTTTTCTTTCAGTCTACGGTTTCGCTTTAACTGGAAACAACTATTGCTTTTTAGTCTTTTGTGCCAACGTCCAAAGAGTTTGAACTCCAGGACCATGGATTAGTTTTAAAGCTTTCATTACACCCGAGCAACGCCGGGATATACTGCTAGTTCTGAGTATAAGAGCCAAGATTATAATAATAATTGAATAGAAAGGTCTTTTCAATTTTTTATCTCTGGGATATACTCTAATACAGATGGTCGTCGACTTACAACCTACGCGACTTACGACTGTTCGATTTTATGACCACGACCCGGAATTTGAAATACCGGGCCACGACTGCTCTGCATCTGGTAGTGAGAGTGTTTCTAAGCTTGGTGAAAGTCGATGGCACACAATGTGTTTCATCCATATCGTGACATGTATAATTAGAGAAAGAAACAAACAATTCAGACAAACTCACCATGTTTAGGAAAAAATAGACAATCACCGGCTACTCCGAGCTTTGCCCAAGATGACGACATAGACGATCCAGAACTATGCAACAAATGTGCTGTATTTGTATGTATTTTCGTATGATTTGCTTCTAAAATTTTCTTCTTTTTTTTTTCGGACCTGAAGGAGACTACCACCACCTTTAAATTTGTTGTTTTTCATTGTTTTTGACTTGTTCAGTACAATCTTATCGATTACACCCTAAACTTACCGACTGACAAAATAAAATTGGGAAAAATTTCAATATTTAAACAATTTTAGGGGTAGGCTCTGTTTTTCGTACAACGTTTATAGTAAATCGATCCTCCATTTTGGAACCACTCGCAGGTACGATATTACCACCACCTGTAAATTTATTGATTATCATTTTTTTAAAAACTTTTTTGCACTGCAATCTCATCGATTAAACCCTAAACTTTCCGGTTGACAAAAAAAAAAAATTGTAAAAATTTTAACATTTAAACAATATTTTTTTTTAGGCGGAGGGCTCAGTTTTTCATACAACCCTATAAGTAAATCGATCCTGTGCAATTAACTTTTTTGCTTGTGCATATTCAACAACTGAATCCTTTGCGAAATTTTTGAATAAAGCCATTCTTGGAGTTTCCGAGGAAGATGCCATCGTAAAGAAAACTTGAAAAAGACAAAAACAAGATCAAGGACAAGCAACTAGAAAGCACATCTGTGGTAATAACCCTGGCGTTTTAGTGGCATTATCGCTATGCTTGTGATTAAATTATTTTAAAAAGGCTTCAAAAACTTAAAACACATTACACACCTCTTAATCTTTTACTTATTAACACCTCTAATCAATTAAAATCAGAACCCATGAAATCCATTGTCATATAATAGTTCTGCTTGTTTCTTCTTTAGTTACTTAGTTACTTAGTTAATCCGTCCGTTAGGCCACTAAAGAAAGATAACACACTTACTCTCTGCACGAGCTTTTCCTTCCCCTCTATCTTTTTATAATGTATAAACGCTATTCTCCTCAGCCTTTCTCTCACCTTTGCCAAACGGAAGGGTAGTAAAGAGTGAGATAGTAGGAGGAGAGAGCCTATAGCATTACCGTAGCAGTTGCAGCATAAGCTGGTGGTTGTAGCAGTAATTGTGTGTGTGTATATATATATATATATGTGTACTATACAGTATAATAAAAATAGGTAGGTTTGTTGTCGTATCCTGCGACCTAATAACGAAATTTCTGACCTCTATACCCTTGACCATTACTCGGTTGGTCTTTCTGTTTACAATGGACACAGGAGCCATGATTTTTCAGTAATAAAAAAGCATTTTCTCTTTCAAAATCTCTCACAAAATAGCGTACAGTATTTTGGTTACGGTCTATGCATACGCCGCTTAATATAATATAAGATTACAGTAAAAGAGCTTCTATAGACATTACTTTTATAGATATTTTAATAAAATTACATTCTGTGTTATCGTTATTTTATTATCCAATACCTTTATTTTTGAAAACGTTACTATCATTTGTAGAATGACGAAGTAAAATTTTTCCAGGAAATCATAATTATCCTTCCGTGGAAATTCCATGGGTTCTGCTAGTTGTTTTTAATATTATTGCATATGCAAATTAAGTAAAATGTATGTGAATGCTTAAAAAAGAAAATCTGTCGATGACTAAATAATAATTCTTTAAGTTTATTATTTTTATTTTCAAATCCGTCTTGGGAAAATTTGTATCAATTTAATAAATATATAAACTATTTATTATAGACTGATAGCAAAGAAAATGTTAGCTTTACATCAGATGAAGTGTCCCCAGACGAGCGTCCGTAGCAGTATTGCTAGACCTATAAAACTATTGCTTTAATCCCTTTCACGTATTTTGTCATTCGAAGGAATCAACTTAATAGTGTATTTACGTATATAAGCGCAGGGGAAAATAGAACAGAGGTGATATTCTTGACATCATTTACCCAAATGTTTTGTTGTTTCATATCTTTGCTTGAGAATTACTTTCTCTAGTTAACAAAGTGGCGAACACAGAAGGGCTCCGTGACATTAAAATGATTTATGTCTCTGTCATTCACCGCTTTTCTGCACCCAATAGTGAACAGGCCTGAACTTGTAAACAAAGATGTCAAATGTTATATATCAAGGTAGAAATTTTACGATTTGTAAGATTTTGAATAGTGGAAAACTGTACTTAAAATTTACTCGTACAAACTAACATGATTAGTAATCATCGTGTATACACACACACACACACACACACACACACACACACACACACACACGTGCACACACACACACACACACACTTACACCTGCTTCTGTATTGATTCAGGTTTTCGCCAAACTCTATGGTAAAAATCTAGTTGTTTATTAATTTCCAGTATATACACACTACCGGCCATAATTATTAGACCACCACAGTCTTTTTTTAAAGAAATGATGTATTTCATACTATTCTCTTTTATAATTCTAAATGAAAATAGAATGGTTCTTTTTTAATACTGCACAATAATATTTGCATCAAATGAATTGTTCTGGTGTCCAATGTTTGTTATTTCTTTGCCATGCCAGTCTCTTCTTATTGGTAGGCCGGAGAAAACGCTTCCTGGCTGCCTTGTAAAATTTTGCAAAGTAATAATAGCAGAAGAACCATTCAATTTTCATTTAGAATTATCCACTTGGCAATAAATACTAAAAATTGTATGAAATACATCATTTCTTTTTAAAAACTGGAGTGACCTAATAATTATGGCCGGTAGTATTTATATATATATATAATTGTGTGTGTGTGTGTGTGTGTGTGTGTGTGTGTGTGTGTGTGTGTGTGTGTGTTAGAGCATGTATGTGTGCGTTTGTGTTTATGGTATATATGTGTGTGATTGATAGTTGGGGCCTTTTTACGGTCTGATGATATCAGTCCGCGTTAATATGTGGTTTATCTAAGTATGCGTTGACCTGACCGATAGTTTGACTTTTGCCAAAGTGGTAGAGAGCTTTATTTTATGACCTGGTGTTATATCTGCCTGCTTTAATTGGCGTGTTTATTGCTACATATTTTTGGCCATCCTGTATTTGTTCTCGTGTGTGCGTGTGCGTGTGCGTGAGTATATCATGTGTGTGTGTTTATGTGCGTATACTTGTATTTTTTATTTTTATTTTTAATTATTTCATTTTAATAAAATGTTAAAATTTTAATTTAAAGTTAAAAATAATTCAGAAGAATGGAAGTGAAAACTTCTCTAAAGGAAAAATTCTGCAAACACTTGGATACTCTGTGAAACTCTTTCAAAGGTTACTTTGGCTCGGATGACCTTAAAGTTGAAACATGGATAAGTAATCCTTTCCTAGCCGACATGGGCTATATCAGCTTTGAAGAACTTACCAAACATGACATCATTGACCCCAGAACAGAGAAAATTTTGCGAAATGAGTTCAACCCGAAGAATCTTGGTGTGTGTGGAACAAAGCCTACCCTTTTCTCGTGAAGCGAACTATGACTGCTCTGATGCTCTTTGCAGTCACCTATCTAAATCAGGGCTTTAGCACTTGTTCCTATCAAAACGAAAATCCGAAATAGATTAGATATGAAACATAACATGCGGGTCACTTTGTCACAGTTTCATATTCTTATTCAAGGCAAACACCAAACTTCTCATTGAAATAAAGTAGTAATAATGAAAACGTAAATGTAGTAGTAGTAGTAGTAGCAGTTGCAGTAGTGGTAGATTTGTTTGAATATACACAAAAGGAAATTGAATTTCATGGTTTTAATGAGTGGTACTAACTTTTTGCATAAAATAGTGTTTTCTTTCAGATTGTTTTCTTCAATGTTTACTAATACTTTGTGTTTGTCATAAACAATAAAATCTCAATAGATAACGTATATTATGCACATTGAACGTAAAGTTTTGTTTATGTGAATATTTCTGTGCGTTGTGGTGCAGTGGATATCGACTCGGAACGACAAATCGGGGAACCGAGTTCGAATTCCTGTTGAATTACTCGCAGTCATTTACGCACAAATACCCTTGGGAAAGGTATTAATCCGTCTCTTCCCTCCAATTATGGGTTAAATGATAGGACAGATTGGGTTCTATAGCCTTGACTGGCAATCAGTCTACCTCAGAAAGCAATGGCAGCCTACTGCGGAATAATCTTCTGCCCAGTCAGTCATGTTTCTTTCAGGACATGATCGCCCAAAGCGTGTATCACGTATGGCACTTAACTGACTGACTGAATATAATAGTTGAAAAGATGATTAAACCTTCTACTGGTCATAAAGTGGGGGATCGGTTTTATATTGTTCTGAAGTAATAAACCAATCTACCAATGGCAACCTGCTGCGGGATAATCTTCTGCCCAGTCAGTCATGTCTTTTTCGAGACATGATCGCCCAAGGCGTGTATCACGTATGTCACTTAACTGACTGAATATTTCTGGTCCATTGTTTTTATCGGATTGAAATAGAACCTAGATTCAAAAAAGTTTAAACAGCTAGCTTAGTTATACAAATAAAGTCAGAAAACATTCGGCATTATTTTACAATAATGCCGAACGCTAACTGATTCAACATTATTGTTAAATAATGCCGATTATATAGCGTTGCTATCGGCTGGAATTTTTTTTTTTTAAATCTTTTTTTTAAATAATTTTTAGGAAAAAATGTATATCTCAGTTTCACTGTTATCGCTCTTTCTAGTACTGATAGACGTTTCCGTCCTAGTCTTTTGTTTAAGGTCATTCGGAATATCAACAGCTTTATTATATCATTTTTCTTTCTACTTACATGTGCTATCAATTTTAGTTATTACTGCTGTTGAAAGTTTACAAACTTTGCGTTTTTGTTATTTGGTAAAGTTTTATGTTTGTGATTTTATAGCGCCAGTCTGATGAAGAGTTGTTGTTTTTTAAGACCTGCAGCATTCATTGGTTTGAAGTCATTTTTAATCATTGATCTGAGAAAATGGTTTGATATACCGACAGTTAATCTCTGAACGAGCAGGACGCCATACATGACATTCATATGAGTGTCTAGATCTGACTAGGCTATTTAAGAACATAACTCTAGTTATGAGTTTAATATGTTAGGTTCTTTACGGCGTTAGGTATAACTACCCCTAGTACAGTCTATCCTATATTCAATTTCCTTGTCTGCAGTAATATATTTGTCTATATTTTTTAGATGAGTTATGGTAATTATTTACATTATTTACATTGTTCAGACTGTTGTTCTCATCCTCGTTACCATACTTCCGACGTTTCGGTCATTGCACGCTCTGACTTTCTTCGGGTGATTAAAATTTTGAATTGAACCCTTTATTTCGCTCACTGGGGGGTCTTAGCATTATATAATGAGCGCGTGGGTGAGTGATTAGAAAGTCCGAATTCGAATCTCACCATAGTCAATTTGTCAGGAAGGTGACTTCTTGATGTTATCGGTCTAAAGGAGGCGATTGTAACATGCCTGAAAACCATACCACGGGTTTACCCAAGCCTTGTCAATAAAATTGGGTATACGGGACTCTTTGAAAGCCGCCGTCGATGGCCGTGCTAACACGAAGGCGCAAGTCATCGTGACTGAGGGTTTGAGCGAATTGCCCTTGTTCTGACTGTTGATCACACCAGATAACGCACTCTCTAACAGAAACTGTAATTAGATCTGCTCAATATAGTTGCAATATCTGTGGGTGTTGAACAAACACAAATGTGCCGGAACAAGCGTCATCAACGGGGATGATCTATCTATTTGCGCCTGACCATGCGTCTGTATATTAAATATTGTTGGTTTAGTGCTTTTGCTCGGTATTTTGATATTTTTTTACAAAATCCAAAGAATCTGCAATGTTGTCGGTCCTTACCTAGTATCTCGAATTCAGTAACACTTCCATAACATAGCTTCTCTGTGCCGTTTCTTTAAATATTCTCATAATTGATCTGATGTGCTTTCCTCTAATACGAGAACTAGTTAGGACTTTACAGAGACTTTGATGTATTATGGTAGCTGTAGTAAGAATAGTAAGTAAGAATGGGTTGCTTTGGTGTAAGGAATACTGTGGTATGTTTGGGTTAGTGATTGTGGCTAGCTAAATTTAAAATAATGCAGCTTGAAGACCAGCCTTCTCCTATCTCCCTTTCTGACTTTGTGCCACATTTTTGCGTTATTCAAAATAAATATTGCTTTCCTCTTTGACACCTTGACTTCATGAATTTAAGCAGAACACTAGTTTGGCAACTAGGTTTCATCATTTTCGTCATTGAAATTGTTAGATGTAACCGTAAGTTCTATGCTAACAGTTTCTTCTCTCGCAGTTCTCGCCTATGTAAATACCTTCCAGCTTCTTACTTTCCTGTCAAATACAATCTTCAAAGATTTTAATTTAACGTCAACCGTCTTTCTTTGTGAATCCTGCTCTTTTATTGCCCTTTCTTCTCCATGCTGTTTTCTCAGTATCTTCCCATCTGAGTGGCTTTATAGTCTTGCTTGGGATTAAATGATTAACACAAAAATAATGCTAGTGCATGTCTTCACTTTATTAAATCAATAATTAGTTGAAATTTTTTCTACTTTGAGAAACGTATAAAATATAAGCTATTCTATTCAACTTATTATATTTTCTGTTCTTTCTTTTTGTGGGGGGGGGGTGATTGCATTATTCAATTACTCACAAATACCCTTGGGAAAGGTATTAATCCGTCTCTTCCCTCCAGTTATGGGTTAAATAATAGGACAGATTGGGTTCTATAGCCTTGGCTGGCAAACAGACAACCGCAGAAAGCAATGGCAACCTACTACGGGATAATCTTCTGCTCAGTCAGTCATATCTCTTTCGAGACATGATCGCCCATAGCGTGTATCATGCATGGCACTTGACTGACTGATTGCATTACGACGAGATCTTGTAGAAGTTCAAATTTGCTTGTTCACCTTTCATTCAAACTATCAGCTTTTAAATTCAAAGAAACTGTTAGAATAAAATAAATAAATTCTTCATAATTTTAAATTTTTTATGGATAGATAGTCTGCAGAACATAAAAATATATATTTAAAATGAAATTAAGAAAATAAAGGAACGCTACTTGAATGGCAACACTGTCATTGGATATAGTGGCTATCTAATCTTTAAAATGATTTCTTATATAACAACATGCGATACAATAAGGTTTTCTTTCAGGTTTCCGTTCTGTTTTTGTTATTGATATATTTGTTTGTACCGTAACCAGTGTCAAGTTGTCATAATTTTCAAAAGTAGTTTTAGATATTCACTACTTGACAACATAATTGGAAAGAGTTATTAACGAATATTTCCACAACTTAAAATACAACGAACTGATAATGTTGCATTTTTCTATCTATAACAATCTCTATTATCACAATATAATTATGCTTGCGGGCACTTTAAAGTGGAGAAATAGTTACCAGTCTTGTCTCGCTAGATCGATTACAAATGTATAGTGAATTAGATCCTCGGTGGCTGCTCCATATTTATAATTACGCTTAGTATTGCGTTCCGTGTCCTCTGGGTCCCCACGTTATTGCATAAATGGTATTAACAAAAACAATATTCTTTTTCTTAACTGTTTTTATTAGAAAATAGGAAGAGCTGGGATTCTAAGAGGCAGTGGGAAGAATGGTGTGACCAGAACCCATGTGGTCTTAGCATCTCATACTTATGATTGCTAATGTAATATTTTACTAATGTTGGTAAGACTAAATATTTAACGATGCAATAGGGTGATTTTCATGGGTGTTTCTTAGTCGGAGAACACATAATGGGATTTAAGTTAATGATTAAATTGAGGATAATTTAATTTAGATTTAATTAAATTAAGAATTATAATCAGAAAATTAATATAGGGGAGAGGGTATTTTTTTAATGACTATGGCTAGTTACTATTATTAGCATCATTATTTTATTTTATTTTTTAATCATATCACCCCGAGCAAGGCGGTAACGCCACTGATGTGCAGGGGGCTACGTAATAGTGAAAAGATCGGAAAAGAGAAAGCCGGAAACCATATCCTAAACAGGGAACAAGGGATGAGCCTCTTAACCTGCTCAATAGACATGGGTGGAGTGTGAACCGGGCGATAGATAGATCTATCTACTCCAATTGAAAAAAAAAACAAAAAAAACAAGAAAACAAAGAGAGAAGATTGGAAAAGAGAAAGCCGGAAACCACGTCCTAAACAGGGAACAAGGGATGAGCCTCTTAACCTGTTCAATAGACATGGGTGGAGTGTGAACCGGGCGATAGATAGATCTATCTACTCCAATTGAAAAAAAAACCAAAAAAAAACAAGAAAACAAAGAGAGAAGATTGGAAAAGAGAAAGCCGGAAACCACGTCCTAAACAGGGAACAAGAGATGAGCCTCTTAACCTGTTCAATAGACACGGGTGGAGTGTGAACCGGGCGATGATTTTTTTATCCAAATTTTCTTCCTGATCAAAACCTAAGGTGAGAAATGGCTTTATTTTTGTAAAATCACACATATTTTAAATTTTAAAGCCCTTCGTAATGTATCGGCTGTACTTGTGAGTGCATTTCAGTTTTTTTTATTTCTTTAAGATACGGGCTACCAGGAATTCCATCAGTTAGTCTATCGATAACATTTAAAGTAAATCCTTCAAGATTATTGTATTTTTATAGTTTTTGAAGATCTATTATTATTATTATTATTATTATTATTATTATTATTATTATTATTATTCCTTTGATTTCTGGTGTATACACATTATTTTCCGGGTCCCAATCAGAGATCTAAGGTCAGAAATGGCATCATGACATTTTCGATTGAACAATTTTTGAGTAAAAAAAACTAAGATAATCATACCCATTTTTTATAAATAAAGACCTTAAAAATATGTAGGTTGTATTGTGAGTACTAGGGCTACCGAAAATCCTTTCAATGATTCTATTCAAATTAATCCGAGGGCTCCAACTACGACTGAAATTATTGATGCCTTCGTGTGCCATATTTTTGAGATCTTTACTTCGAGATTATTGTACCCTGATAGTTTTTGAATATCTGTTATTATTATGTCATTTTTCATCATATTTCGATTTCTGCTATGGTCGCACTACCAATCAAGTCTGCGGGAAGACCTAAGGCAGATCGTGTCGTGTTGTTATGGCTCCATTTCATGTATTTTTTATCTTCCCCATCATCCCTAGCGTTACAGAAACAAAGTTCTCCTTAATGTGTGGGCTGTACTTAATAAGACATTTTTTTTGTATATCTCTTAAGCTGGGGTTTCCAGGGATTCTTTCAATGTGTTGTTTTGTTCCATTTTTTATCATTTCAAGTGCACCTACTATCACTGGCACGATTCTTGTTTACAATTTCCACATTTTTTCTATTTCCATTTCCAGGTCTTTATATTTTGATAGTTTTTCGAATTCCTTGGTTGCTATGTTACAATCCGCTGGACAAGCCATATCAATTAATAGACAATGTTTTCTTTCTGGTTTTGAACAATAATGTCCGGCCTATTTTCTTTAATTTTTCTGTCTGTATAGATGGTGCAATCCCATAGAATGGTGACATCTTTTATTTCTGTAACCGGTAATGGGTGATGTTCATACCAGTGTTTCTTTACATATTTTCCATAGTGTTTGCACATTGTCCAGTGTAAATATTGCTCTACTCTATCGTGACGATTTTTATATTCATTTGGGGCAAGTACAGAACATCCGGATGTGCGTTGTGGAGCATTGGATATCGGCTCGGAACGAGAAATCGGTGGGGGGGATGGAGTTCGAATTCCAGCCGAATTCATTGCATTCACTTACGCGCAAATACCCTTGGGAAAGGTATTAATCCGTCTATTCCTTCCAGTTATGGGTTAAATAACAGGACAGATTTGGTTCTATAGCCTTATTCGGCAACCAGTCTACTGCAGAAAGCAATGGCAACCTACTGCGGAATAATTTTCTGCCCAGTCAGTCATGGCTCTTTCAAGACATGATCGCCCAAGCGTGTATCACGTATGGCACTTAACTGACTGACAGAACATCCTGAGATTAGATGGTCTTTATTATTATTGTTGAATTTTATAGTTTTTTGAAGATGTATTATTATTATCATTTTTATTATCATTATCATTATTTTTATTATTGGTTCTGTTGTTGTTGTTGTTGTTGTTGTTGTTGTTGTTGTTGTCTGGTTCACCAAATGCAAATATAGAACAAAAGTTATTTGTTATTAAATCTTGTTACATGTTTTCGGGATTCTGATCTCTTCATTAGCCAAAGATTTACACTGATTTCCTTTCTGATTTTAAATGCAACGGAAGAAGATGAAAAGAAAAAGAATTTCCTTGAGTTTCTGTTGCCTACACATTTCCTTCCGAACCAGAGGCCGAAGGTCAGAAATGCGATCGTGACATATATTTCACTCCAAGCAAGGCAGTTTTACTGCCACTGGCGCGCAGGGGGTTACAGAGGAGGAAAGTGATGGGAAAGAGGAACAGATTATAGGGGATGTCAGGAACTGGTGTGATATGAGCAGAGTGGACGGAGAAAAGAGCATGAGAGAAAGGACGCGAGTCTCTAAGATAGGAGATGACTATTGACCTTACATATAAATTCTTGGATATCGTACCTGTCGGGAAAGCAAGTATACGGAATGGAATTCCATAGGCGGAAAGCGCGAGAAAAGAAGCTGTTAGAATATAAGCTGTTATATTTTATTAGTTTCACTGTAGAAGGGTGAGACTTAGTTGCTATAGTAGCTCGAGTAAATTCATATATAGAGGGCACCAGTGAGCTAAGTTCATTAAAGCAGAAGCTGTGAAAGTATTTGTAAAAGAGACACAGGAAAGCCACATTACACCGGTGAGAGAGTGACTGAAACTTAGCTGCCAAGTCAGGATCGATGACATTACAGATTCTTTGGTGGATTTTGTCAAGAACACCCAGATGAATAGCAGGGGCACCCGACGAGATGTGGCAGAAATTATTATTATTACTATTATTATTGAGTGATAATGAAACAAACCAGCAAAGCGACGCTAGATCCCAAATACAGTCATCATAAGGGTATAACAAGTCCAAGGTACATGCATCATGGCCAAATTTGTAAGGTATGGTGGCAGTTTTTGATAAAAAAGGGCACATAAACTTGCAATTAAGGCCGAGTTAAATGCAACTTATGGTCAGATAACACACTCCGATGTGACGGTCTCAGATTGAGGGTGTTCCCAAATATATAGACGTGTCTCCTAAATCACCATGGTTGCATTATACTTCAAAATTCAAACCATTTTAACACCCGTCATAAATCCCTGCACTCTGATAACTTCCGTTCATGAACAGGCGTGCATGGGCAGATAACTAACAAGCAGATATGCAGTACTGAACAGGATATTTACTATAGTCTATCTTAATTCACCAAGATATGACATATATAGGTTAATACATATAATCAAGATTAGAAGTCATGAGAGCCTGACTTTGGGCAGCATTAAGACATTAATTATTATAATTATTATTTGATTTGATATCCACTGCTACATTTTGATTTTTCGGTCAGGTGACCATGATGACGCATCAATGATGTCACGTTTCTCCAAGGCCTTCTGCAAGGTTGTAAAATTACTGGAAATAATCTCGAGTACTGCAACCACAAAAGGGTCACAGTAAATAAGCGCCTAAAATAGATAGATAGATAGATAGATAGATAGATAGATAGATAGATAGATAGATAGATAGATAATCAACAGAGATAGATAGATAGATAGATAGATAGATAGATAGATAGATAGATAGATAGATAGATAGATAGATAGATAGATAGATTAACGAAATGGTTTTAACAACCGACATTATTTCTACTGGCTTGATTATTTATGATACATTTTGTTACGAAATAACATTACAAAATGTCTTGTAAATAATCTGGCCGGTAGAAATAAATATATAAATATACTGTTTGATTAAATACAGAATATCAACTCAAATACGAATAGTATCCATTAAAAACAATATATAAACAAATAAATTAAAGATATGAAAATGTTTAGCGTCAATATTATTGATTTTTTCAGTAGTTGGCATGAACCTGCTCAGTTAAAGTGAAAAATTATTTGCACTATATATATATATATATATATATATATATATGGTCAGACGATTACGTTACGATTCGATATTTTCAGTTTTATCAGGTGATCTGTAATGTATCTAAAAGCTCTACGCGTTAAAGTTTCATTTCCCTTCACACATGTATTGAGCACATTGAAATAAAACTGTTTCCTGGTCTAATTTAAATCTGACCTATAGCTATTAGGATATCTGCGGATATATATATATATATATATATATATATATATATATATATATATATATATATATATATAAGGAACGAATAAAATATTTGCAACGTTGAAAACATTAATTTAAAACAGTGCTCAATATAAAAAGAGAGCAATGAATTTATTAAAAATTATAATTTAGAACATGTACAAACTACAAGCTATTACAAAATTGTACATTTTGTTCCAACATGGAATGTTTTATCAGGTAATTAATAATGACGTTATTTTTTTTAATTTAAAAAACTCACTTCCTTTTATTATTGGAAATCTTTTCGTACCTGGTAAGACGATATTAAAAGCGGGGAAAAAAGAGGGTAGAAAAGATGAGAAATCAAAAAGAGAAATCAAGAAATGGAAAAGAAAGAGGAAAGAGAAATACACAGAGTAAATAAAAATGCAATGAGGAAAATAAGAGAGAAAGAACCGAGAGGAAAGAGCAATTAGAAACGGATAAGATAGATAAACCCCAAATTTAGGTCGGAAGTAAAATATAGACAGATACATATGTCGGCCTCAAAACGTCTGGGCTTAACAAAGATGAAAAAGTGTTAAAATGCACAGAGAAAAGAAAGTAAGGGGGAGACAACAGAAGCGGGAGCGAAATAGAAATTTCAAACTTTGGCCGGAAGTGAATTGCAGATGGATACAGACGTTCGTTACATTGTATAAAACTAAATTCTTTGTCATTTTTTTAAATTATGAAATCACATACACAAACATAGGAATTATTTATAAAGCGCAAATCTGAAGACATTTAAAAGCAAAAGACGAAGATATAAATTCATTAGCGTTAATATAATAAATTGTAGAAGTAAAATCATTTTTTATAAAAAATAAATAAGAATTAAACTTAAAAATTGAAATTTAAAAGTTAAGTTAAAATTAAAATTTAAAAATTCCAAATTTAAAATAAAATTAAATGAAATTAAAATTAAAAATAAAATTAAAATTAAAAATTAAAGGAAAAAATTAAAATTAACTTTAAAACAGGAAATACATCAAAATTTGTAATCAAAAATAAAGATAAAATAACATAAGAAAAAAGATCATATAGTTCAAGTAAATTGTCATATATATATATATATATATATATATATATATATATATATATATATATACATTGAATAAAACTGACATGGTAACTTATAGACAGATATACTAATTTCTCTTTCAGACGTATCAAAAACCCGTATATGTCGACTGTTTTAAAGTGATACAATTATTACACCGCTTTTGATAAAGTTCGTTACAAAAAACTGTTAGAAATCCTAGGTAAGACTTATTTGGGAAATATATTAGAATAATGCGTTGTGGTTCAGTGGATTTCGCCTCTGAACGAGCAACAGAGAGCCGAGTTTGAATTCGGTTTAATTTGTTGGGTTCAGTTACGCACAAATACGCCTGAGAAAGGTATTAATCCGTCGCTTATCTCTACAAGTATGGGTTAAATAGCGGGACAGATTGGGTTCTCTAACCTTGGTTGGCTACCGCAACATGTAATGGTAGCATACTGCCGAAAAATCTTCAGCCCAGTTAATTATATCTCTTCCGAGACATGATCACCTAAGCGTGGATCACGTATGACACTTAACTGACTAACTTATTAGAATAATCCAGAACGTATACCGGAGAGAAAGCGCCCGAATACGGATATTAAAAGATTTCACTAAATATACAAAAATAGAAAAGGATGTGTCGTCTCACCGGACTTATGGCCGACCAAGAAGCATGCTCCAGGATTGAACAAAGGTCGGTTATCAAGTTTTTGGTTGCTGAAGGGTGCAAACCAGTTGAAATTCATAGGAGAATGTCAACTGTGTATGGTGCCACATGTTTCAACCAAAAAAAGGTCTACAAGTGGGATAAATTGTTTAAAAAAGGACGGAGCAATGTTGAGGATGAAGACAGGGCTGGGATGTCTAAAGAAATGAGGCCTCCTGAGATGAACGAATCAGTCAATGACCTGATTCAGTCTGACAGAAGGGTGACAGTGAATGACATTGCAAGGACTTTGAGCCTATCTGTTGGGACAGCACACAAAATTGTTCATGATGACCTTGCCTTCTCGAAGGTCAGCTGCCGGTAGTTACCAAAGATGCTTCATGCCGAGCACAAACAGAAGAGGGTCAAGTTCTCCCAGCAATATCTCTCCCTCATCCTCCTTACAACCCAATTACTCGAAAGATAGTAGAATTCCAATTACCAGAAATAAAGTAGAATTCTAATTATCCAAAACTTGCCCCTTCAGACTTTCACCTGTTTGGTCCCTTGAAAGCGTTCACGAGAGGCACGAAGTTTGAAAGTGATGATGAAGTCAAAAGTACTGTGAGCGATTGACTGAGACATCAGTCCAAAGATTTTTACGCTGAGGGAATACGGAAGTTTGTGCACAGATGGGAAAAGTGTGTGACACTGCTGGGAGACTACGTTGAAAAATAAAAAATAAAGTAAGCTTCTATCTGTATTAGAAGTCCTTATACCGAAAAATTCACCTTATTTATTGAATGACTATCGTATACTTAACATCCATATGAAATTATCGATTTGACGTGGTTACTTCAGAACGAGACTAATTTTTAGATGAATGTTTTGCTTTTGTAGTAGCTTGCTTAGTCCTAATCACAAACTACAAAAAGGAAGCATGAATACTTATCAGCAAAAGGATGGCCAAAAAAGCATTCCAAAAGCTAAGCATAGTATTAAGAGACAGAAAAATGTGGTTGGAAACAAAGAAAATAGTACTGAATTGTTACTGAATTGTTACTGAATTGTTCCCCTTTTGTGGTAGCGAATGTTGGACAATCTTTACTATTGGTTCTACAGAAAGATGTTGAGGATACCGTGGACCGAACGAGGTTGCGGAAAGAATGAAAACAAAAAGGAAACATAATTAAAATCAGGAACGGGCAGCTGAAATTTCTGAGGCACGTAATGAGTAAGGAGGGCTTGGGAAATCTGATACTCACTGGACATCTTGACTGAAAGTGAGACAGAGGAAAGAAGCGTTTAGCATACTTGATGAGCTTGGGCAAATGAATAAGGCAGAACAAGGTTTGGGGAAAATAACAAAATAACAAAAAACTTATTAAGAACTACAAGTGACAGAACCATGTGAAAGGCCGTGATCGCCTATGGACTAAAATGACATGGCACATGAAAAAATAAAAAAGTATCTTGCTGTGACGGTGTGGGATTAACGAAATATATTCTTTGCGTTTGTGTAAGTGCGTGTGTTAGATTAATTATTATTTACTACACTTGATTATCAGAACCAGCTAATAAATCACATTACACCTGCTCACCTTATCGACAATAATGTGATGGCAGGTGTGGATATATAAATGACGTAACACCCGCGTAAACCTTGAAATCCTACTTGTGATATAAAACAGGATATGGCTGTGATTATATCTTCAGCGCTGGATCATTGAATAATGTTATGAATATATCATGAAACAAAAAATCTGAAAGTGATAGAAACTGGGGATACTTTAATGAGGGGAAAAGACTATAAAAGAATAGAGTTCAAGAAAAGAGAACATAGCGGTTGATGTTGCCTTTAAAGTTTTTAAGATTTTAGGTGACATGAAAGCAAAAGAATTCCGAAGAATTAATAAGAGAAGCAAAATTGTACGACTGTCAAGGGAATAAATCCAAAAAACAGTTTGTAGCAGAAACAGTCTAAGCTGTACTAAGATATACTAAAAAGACTAAGGAATTTGATAATTGGAGTATAATTAATCCATGGAAACAGTGAAAAATACATTTTGTTATGAGTCCTGCCTATACCGAGATGTGTGTTGTGGTGCAGTGGATATCGGCTCGGAACGAGAAATCAGAGAGCCGTGTTCGAATTCTAGTTGAATTCGTTGTATGTCCTTACGCGCAAATACCCTTGAGAAATTTCTTCTCTTCGGCCATGGCTTAAATAACAGGAAAGATCGAGTTCTAAAATCTTAGTTGTCTACCGCAGAAAATAATGGCAACCTAATACGGGAAAATCTTCTGTACAGTCAGTCATGTCTCTTTCGAGACATGATCGCCCAAGCGTCTATCACGTATAGCACTCGACTGATTTGGTGAAATGTCCCAGCAGGGTTAGGGTTTTTTCATTTTATATTTTAGAATCTGTTGTATAAAATATAGTATATAAAACATAATATATAGTATATAAAATATAATATACCGATTTTTGACGAGTACTTCTTTCATCTTAATTTCATTTGCTTTTTAACGCAACTACTCCAAATGCTAGAGCAGGTATAACAGTAAAGCTTCCTGAGGTTTTAAAAGAGACATGTATCTTCCGGGGAACCTATTTTTTCTGATTAGTGCTGTATACGAATAACCGTATATTAACGGACTGAGTAGTTACGGTAGAATGTGGTGATACCAAGCAAAAGCGATGTACCGGATGTTTGCTCTCTAACGACAAAAAGGCAAATGACCAAAAGTCGTCGTTGTGCATCCGGGTTCGCGCAGATGTTCCGGTTGAAAAATAAAAATTAATCAAATATCAAATTTCCATTTCGCGAGGCTAAGCGAATTTTATTTACCAGCCAATGGGAAGCCCAGAATCAAATTCAAGTGTGAAATCCCAAACGAGCTGCTTTTGATCCAAAAAGCAGATATAAAAAGCCGAGACAGAAAGCACTCAGGAGACCGAACTTAAGGAGAAGGGTGTAATCAATACCCCTTGACTTAAGTCAAGCGGATACTATCTTCGCCTCCCTTCACCTCTCCTTACTTTCTTCCCTGTCTCAAAAGTACATACTGACCTAAGGAGCGAATACTTCAAAGACATTCCTTACTTACAACGCACCCAAATTCCTAAGCCTTAAATCTCTTTCAGCTTATTATTTGTCATGAACATTTTAACCTCCGTTGGACCTATATTCAAGTATTACTTTAATTGTAAAGATATTAATTGATATGTATTTATATAAAAATGTTTTTTCTACTCAAATTGCTTTTCTTGATTTTATAATCATTTTATGACTTATAGTGGGCTAATTACCACAAGGCCAAATTCCGTTAACCTGAAACAGTATACAATTACACTTCACTAGAACGAACTCCCACTACAACTGTAGCAGACTGACACGGAGGCTATCACGCTTCAGGCTGGTTTTGAATTCAGTGATTCCCACCTCCGAGACTAAAAATCCAGTCAGCCTTAATATTTAACGTGTAGCTGAGATCCATACCTTTCCTAATGATGCTTAAGCTTAATCAACTCGACTGAAAATCGAACTATCACCATTTTCTCCTTTCTAACCATTACGATACAAGCACATCCAGTCTGAAAAATTAATAGTTGGAAATGATTCATCTGGTAAAAATTAAAGATAATATTACTAATAATACTACTAGCAGGTAAAAATTAAAACAAACGCTACTCAAAACCTAAAAATAGTTAATGGTTGATTTAATAAAAATAGAAAACTAATAAGGCTAATAATATGGCTACTACAGGGTGCCTAGTCAAAAAGCGGAAATTTATTATCACTGATTTATCTTTCAGGAATAACTGACCTTGAATAAACTTGAATAAATTTCTTGAATATTCACGACCTTGAATAAAGCAAATGCCTCCTGATTTTCACGCCTGCAACTTTGTGCTGAACATTCAGGCAAACATTTCGAACAATTATGATGATTGTTCAGAATGTGCATGATTCATGAGATCTAAATAAATTTATTTCTGAATTTACCTTTTTTTCTACTGAGAACTCAGTATTTTTTGTCTCTTTCATTGCAATTTTATTCCTTTGTTTTCCCCCACCCCCGCTGATGAATCACAACATGACTTGAGTGAATTTTGGAATGAAATTTCTCTGGACACTATTCGCAAATGCTACCTCTTGGTTGCCACGCTTACAACTTTGTGTTAAATATTCAGTCAAACATTTTGAACATCTACGATAAGTGTTCAATTTGTGCATGATTCATGAAAGCTAAATAAATTTATTTCTAAATTAACCGCTTTTTTTACTGGGCACATTGTAGTATAAAAGATGAAAGAAATACAAGTGAAAATTAATAATGGCTGTTTTAAAGACATTTGTTATTAATCAACATATTTGAACCTCTTGGGTTGTTCATTATTTTTCCCTTTTCTTTTATATACTTGTGTGTTACCACCTCTGTTCCCAGATTCAGTTTGCACTACGGCCCGACGCCTCATGGATTTCGTCCGCCTAAGACCAAATCACAACGTGGGTAGTTTGAACTAGAAATCAAAGCAGTTACTTCAGCAACCAAACGTTGGAGGCGAGCTGGGGACGGCGGAGCTGATATTGACTCTAACCAGGCATCGACCGCGACAAAGACAACCGGAAGGGTTGGTGTCATATCTGGAGCCGTGGTAAACAGGGTTTTCATCAAAACCAACCAGCCAGAAGGGCCACAATGGCCAGAGAGCCGTCACAACTGGTACCGCGACTATAGGATCAAGATCTGGACCGACCACTGCCTCTCCGGTAGAGTTAGACAGTCAGAGCGCATACATAGAACAACAAAGTTTCTATTAACACAAAACATAAACTGAAGGCAACGATTAGACTAGCACTCACTAACGTAAATAAGAAGAGATACAAGATATTCTGAAGTCGTCTAGAGGCAGTGATTAAAGCCAGTAGCAATTTTACAGTATAAAATAAATTTACACTTTAGTATTTCAAGACACTTTTGTGTAATTTTGGTGAATATATCTGTTAAAATGATGGGTCAATATAATTTCCATTTGCGCTACATTTAGGCATCAATTCATCCATCGGACGCTGTATTGCAATTAGATGTCGGTGTTATTTGCATTTCGGCCTTATTTAGACGTCAATTTATCCATCGTAACCGGTATATCTGTTTAAACGACATGTCAGTGTTATTTTCATTTGCGCTTCATTTAGACGAAAATTCATCCATCGCAAGTTGCATATATGTTGCAATGAGATTTTTTAATCATTCAGACAACAATTCATCCAACGCACCCTGTATGTCTGTTTAAATGACATGTCACTGTTATTTTCATTTGCACTTCATTTAGACAAATTTCATACTTCGCATCCTGTATATGTCAAAATGTGATGTCAGTGTGATTTTCATTTTTGCTTCACTTAGACCACAATTTATCCATCGCACCCTGTAGATCTGATGACAAGAAATGTCAATATTATTTTCATTTTTGCTTCATTCAGACAACAATTCTTCCATCGTACCCTATATATCTACTGAAATAAGATGCCAATGTTATTTTCATTTTTGCTTCTTTTAGACGAAAATTCATCTATCGAAACCTGTATATTTGATAAAATAAGATGTCAGTGTCATTCTTTATTTTTGCTTCATTTAGACAACTATTCCTCCATAACATCCTGTATATCTGTCAAAATGTGATGTCAATTTTATTTTCATTTTTGTTTCTTTTAGACAATTCATCCATCGCACGCTGTATATCTGTTAAACTTAAATGTCGATGTTATTATCATTTTTGCTTCATTCATACGACAATTCCTCTATCACACGCTGTATATCTGTAAAAGTGAGATATTAGTATTATTTTCATTTTTGCTTCATTTAGACAACAATTCATTCAACGCACCCTGTATATCTGTTACAATGAGATGTCAGTCATATTTTCATATTGGCCTCATTGAGGCGACAGTTCATTAATCGCACCCTGGATATATGTTAAAATGACTGACAATTATTTTGAGCTCATCTCTTCAGAATATCATTAAGAATGCTGCATGCCTTTGCCATTTAGGTTATTATCATTTTTCTTATACTATCTTACAGCCACATCACGTTGAAAGAGTAGTTCCCGTACGATTACTGAAGGTAAGTAACATGGAGGCTTCTCTCCACCTTTATTGGTGACCTTATGGGAAGAGAAGCTGCTCTATGCTTGGGTATGCGAGTGCTATAATAGTTAATGGATAGGAATTGTTAAACGTCGGGCCGAGTTCCAATTCCAGTTCAGCTCGCTATATTCACTTACGCGTATATACCCTTGAGAACGATATGAATCCCCCTCTTCTGCCCCAATAATTGGTTAGTTAGTAACAATTGAATCACTAAATCATTATCTTCAATAACAAAATCTAAAAATATTTTATGTTTTAAATAACTAGCAAAGGGTTGATAAACCATAAAAAAGTTTAAGTCACGCATTTTTCTCATGCTGTTGAGGTATTATTTCATTTGTGTTTCTTTTTGTTTCATTGCTACTTTTTTATTAAACTTCTTTCTAATAATCGAGGATGGTTATATTGGTTGCTCACAGCCAATTTACTGATTACATGAGGATTCAGTAGCTCGATTGCTTCTCATCACAAATTTCTCTTTGTTTATGACTACCCCACAAAGTATCAGTTATTGGGTAAAATCTCGCTGAGTGGCACTTCCTCTTTACATTTAGAATACCGGAGAAATTAAAGTGATTTGACTCCGTGTTGATAGCATGGCGTGTCCGAGTAGTAAAGGTTTGAACATGTGGAATTAAAGAATGGAGCTCATTTGAACATTTTCCACGGAAATAACGATATAGTAGAGATAGGCTTACAACATTGCGTCTATGTGGGAAATGGCTGTAGAGTGGGAAATAAGACTTGCCCCACAAGATCAGGTAAACGATTTTAAATTCTACCAAGGGCAGGTAAGGGAAGATTGAAAATCTCAAGCGTAACAATACTTCATTTGGTCTAATCTGACTCTTATAAGATAAACCATGGGAGAAGGAGCCAGGTACTTTCTGAAGCAGTCATTCAGTTAAGTGCCATACATGATACATGCTTAGGTGATCATGTCTCAAAAGAGACATGACTGACAGGGCAGAAGAGATAGATAGATAGATAGATAGATAGATAGATAGATAGATATTCGTAAGTCTATTTATGTCTCAGTCCGCTTATATCTATATTTTTTTATATGTATGTCTGTTCTATCTCTTTCAGTTTGTTCATATCGTTATCCACATCTTTTCATATGTCTTTTCTAATAAAATGATTTATCTATTTTATTCAAATCTCTCTCTCTCTCTCTCTCTATATATATATATATATATATATATATATATATATATATATATATAATGGCTGGTTACTCGTTTTCCGAGTTTACTCGTCTGCTAGGCCGGCTAGTTAATCTCTGCTGCAGTTACTTGCTCAGGCACATTTATGTTTGTTAAGTCAGTTAAATGTCATACGTAATACACGCTTGGGCGATCATGTCTCTAAAGAAACATGACTGACTGGGCTGAAGGTTATCCCGCAGTAGGTTGCCATTGCTTTCTGCGGTACACTGGTTGCCATCCATGGTTATAGAACCCAATCTGTCCTATTATTTAAACCATAACTGGAGGGAAGAGACGGATTAATACCCTCCCCAAGGGTATTTGTGTGTAAGCGAATGCAATGAATTCAACTGGAATTCAACGATTTGTCGTTCCGAGTCAATATCCACTGCACCACAATGCACATTTGACTGACCGATTGAAGCAGTAGACTGAGCCAAAATATTTTATCATATTTAACAATGGCGTGAACTTGGTATTAACAAGCATACTAATGAAAAAAAAATCCAATAAATTAAATATTATTAGTCTAAATAGTTATTTCTCAACTGGGGTCCATATGAACCCTTGGGGGGGGGTGTTCATCTTTATCCTGAGAGTCCATGTAACATTGCTTGGGGTCCACACAAAAAATAGCAAATTGAGGGTCCACGGCAATATTTTAGTGGTTCATAGAGCAATTTAAACTTCGGAACTGTTGTTACAACTGGAAATTGGAATTTTTTACTGTAATCTGCGCCATATTCTTCTTCTGCATGTGCCGTGTTCCTTTATGACGTAAGCGATCATGGACTTCCATTTGCCCCTGTCCCTTGTCACTCCAAATAATTTTCCTCTTGCTATCTCTCCCAAACCCCTCTGCGCCATCCATTTACTCAAACCCATCAAATATGTCTCGCACTGCTATCACCTGTCTCTCTTTACAGCTAACCGTCCTGTGAGTATTAGATTCTTCAAACCTACCTTCCTCATTATGTGTCCCAGGAACCTCATCTGTCTCTTCCTGATGTTTATAAGTTTTCTTCTGATTTGCATCCTCTCTAATACCTCGTCTTTGCTCAAGTGCTTAGTATCCTCAGCATCCTTCTGTAGAACCACATTTCTTCTCTCTCGAGCCTCGCTTTCATCCTTGAAGATATAATTTAACATTCCCTGCATACGGAAGGGCAGATATCACACAGGAACCCAGAACTCTTTTCTTTGTTTCCAGTGAGATTTTCATGTCTCTCAGCACTCTAGTAGACTCTTAAAATGCGTCCGTGGCCACATCAATGCGTCTTCGGATCTCAGTGTCATACTTTCCATCCTCTGTCAGAATGTTTTCCAGACATTTAAAATTCTCTGCTTGTTTTATTTTATTTTCCCCGAACTGTGTTTGCCATTTTGGGGTCTTCATTTTTCTGATGAACATACATTCAGTTTTCTTGAAGTTTATGCTCAGTCCTTCCTTCTCGCTTTCTCTTGCTACCTTTTGTATGAGGTCCTGAATTTTCCTTTCCGTGTTTGCTATCAGCACTGTGTCATCCGCGTACCTTATGTTGTTGAGATTGTGGCCACCAATGACAATAAATCTGATTTGAAGGCATTAATAAATCTGTGAAAAACAAATCTTTTAAACCATTTTCTTCGGTGTTTGCTACCAAAAATGACAACAAATTTATTTCGTACAAAAATGCTAGTGTGATTAGTCAGATCTTCACATGGTAACCAACTAGTGTGGTCTTCTTTCAGACGAATCTGTAACTGATTATAGCCATATGCACTTATTGCATGATCTGAGCTTTTAAAAAAGAAGAATATATGCAGATGAGATAAATAAACAAGCATGGATATAGATAAAAAGAGGAAAAAAGAAACTGAACTCAGATTGATAAATAGATAGAAACATAATGAGATAGATAGATAGATAGATAGATAGATAGATAGATAGATAGATAGATAGATAGATAGATAGTGATGAATTGTTTGAACCATCTCAGATATTAATCGTAAAGGTATTATAGTTTTTACAATTACACACAGGTAAGAACAGGTAACAACTAACACCTATTTGATAAATATTTTGCAGCAATCTTTCAAAAGTAAATCATCCGCCAGCCATGATTTTAAACCCAGCTGTAATTGTCATAAAATGACAAATGGACGCCATTTAATGACCATGCTTTAAGATCTATCGCATACTAAGTGGGTGTGTCAGCCGCGTGTTTACTTTCGGTGAATGTCGTTGTTATTCGAGCAAAAAGGAAAACCACTATTTCAAACGCAGTTTATCATATCCGGCATATCATTCCTTCAAGAGATTGAATTCTATATACTCTTCCTGTGGCCGTTAGCTGGTAGTACATTGTTGTATCTATATAATACATTTATGCCTATTATACACACAGTATATATATATATATATATATATATATATATATATATATATATATATATATATCTGTTTCAGTTTTCACATCTATCAATAAATGGATCTCATACTGTTCATATTTATCTAGCTATCGAACACAGTTTATTCAAATCTATCTCTATTCATATGTATGTATGTATGTATGTATCTATCTACCTGTCTATTCATAAATATATATATATATATATATATATATATATAATTATGTCATTAAATATATATATATATATTGTAACTAAGTTGTTGAACTCGTAGGTTTATTAACGTTTTGTTCATGCATTTACTTTTATAAAGAGTGCTCGATACAAATGTAGAGCGTTATACTGTAATGGTTGTTACAATGTTTTTAAATTCATAGTATCACTACACAAAAATTTTTCATGTTTCAAAGCCAGCCCATTATGTTTTTGGCTTCTTGCAACTCACTTAATGACATCTGCCCTTTATGTCTAAGTGAAAAACTACACATTCTCCAGTACCCTAAAAGCAACGATTTATTAAACCGTAGAGACGAATTAGCAGTAATATGCAAACATCGTAAATATTTCTCGCTTAAATTTAAGTAAACAAAAAAAACTCAACCAGAACCCCCCCCCCCAAGAAAAACACAAAAAATACACACAACCAACCCTATAAATAAACATAAAAAGAAAACAAACCCTATACAATACCAACAAAAAATAATGCAGTTGCAACAGAATAGTAGATAAATAAATAAAAAAATATATTTTATACTTATAAAATATGTTGTATAAAAGATAGATTTCATAAAAGAAATATATTTCTTAAATATTATAAAATATTATATTTTATAATATTATAAAATAGTTTAAATATTATGGAATATTATAAAATATTTTTTATGAAAGATATATTTTATAAAAAATATATTTATGAAAAACAAAAAAAAACACACACCCCAATACAAAATAACATACATTAAATTAAGGAGAAACCAACCCCAAAACAAAACAGCACCTACCAACCCCTAAACCAAATAACAACAGGAAAGGCGCCAGCAGCATCAGCCCTCTCAAGATTAATAGATTAACCTTACCTGAACTCTGCCAAAAACAAACACTTAACCCTAAAACCTTAAAAAGGTCAACAGAACTCAAAATACAGACCAACCCCTCTAACACCCAAAAATAACAAATCCAACACAAATAAACTGTTTTTTCAACTAGATAATTCTAATTTCTAAAAAAATCACCTGATGAAGAAGCCAAAAACATAACAACCATCACAGGATAGATAGATAGATAGATAGATAGATAGATAGATAGATAGATAGATAGATAGATAGATAATGACTTCATAGTCTATATATATATATATATATTAACATTGAAGTCAACACAGAATTGACGCTGGGTGTTGTCTTCAATGTCCCTTTTTATATTTACATACACTCTATCCCTGATATTAAGCACTAACTTATAAATATACCATATCTTAAAGTCATATTTTATTATATATATATATATATATATATATATATATATATATATATATCAGTCTGTTTATACCTGTATATCTACCTGTCATACATCGATAGATTTTAACAGATTGAGATAGATAGATAGATAGATAGATAGATAGATAGATAGATAGATAGATAGATACGTTAAATAAATGTCATTTGAGGAAAAAAGCTATAAAACGTCACCAATTCGTTATTCATTGACAGTTACAGCATATTTAAAAATCAAATTCTGAAAATTATGATTTCAAATTAATTGTTTTCAACAAAGGCTGTTTCCACATATTTTTAAATAATAAAGAAGAATTTTGAAATTCGCTCGTTTAAATGTCATATTCCATGGCTTTTATTGCTTTCGAGGCAAAAAGCGACCTATTGCTTCATTTTTGCATACGTCTAACCTGAAAGGTTCTTCTCAGTAATGTCTTCAAAACTTCGACTGCAAACGTTTGCCATCAAAAGAAGGTAAGGTTTTTCAACTATTTCGATTACTTAACGGCTTCGACATTTGACAAATGACTGAAAAAACCGGTGATTAAGAAACCAGATAAAATGTAGGGACCGCTTATGTAAACTCTTTTAAGTATATAATTTTCGTTTTAAGTATATACTTTTCGTTGATGTTGTTCTACCACTTTTTCAACGATTTCAATTACAGAATGGCTTGGACATTTGACAGATGACTGAAAATGCCGGTGTTTAATAAACCAGAAAAAATGTAGTGTCCGCTTATGTAAACTCATTTAAGTATATAATTTTCGTTTTAAGTATATACTTTTCGTTGATGTTGTTCTACCTCTTTTTCAACGATTTCAATTACTGAACGGCTTGGACCTTTGACAGATGACTGAAAAAACCGGTAGTTAGGAAACCAGAACAAAATGTAGGGACCGCTTTGTAAACTCATTTTCGTTGATGTTGTTCTACCTGTTTCTCAAGTATTTCAATTACTGAACGGCTTGAATTTGACAGATGACTGAAAAAATCGGTGGTTAAGAAACCAGAAAAAATGTAGGGACCGCTTTGTAAACTCTTTCAAGTATATACTTTTCGTTGATGTTGTTCTACCTCTTTTTTAAACGATTTCAATAACTGAACGACTTGGACATTTGACAGATGACTGAAAAAATCGGTGGTTAAGAAACCAGAAAAAATGTAGGGACCGCTTTGTAAACTCTTTCAAGTATATACTTTTCGTTGATGCTGTTCTACCTCTTTTTCAACGATTTCAATAACTGAATGGCTTGGACATTTGACAGATGACTGAAAAGGCCGGTGGTTAAGAAAAGACCGGTGGTTAAGAAACCAGAAAAAAAACTGTAGATACCTCTTATGTAAACTCTTTTGAGTATATACTTTTCGTTGATGTTGTTCTACCTGTAAGAAGAACAACAAACTTTCTTGATAAACTGTCTACCAATAAAATATTTTATCTGTTGTCTCTAACATAGATAAGAAACAGTAATGATCGAACACTTTTTTTTATTGAAGGAATTCTATTCCCATCCACTAAATCTCATGTACATAGAAAAAATACCAAATTCGCTTTCTACTGTTAGCTTAGAACAGCGCACGAACGACCTGGAAGTTGGTGAAGCCATAATGAAAGTCTGAGAAATGTTGTTCTAATATTGAGAGGACCTGCTCTGTCTTGAAAATCATTAACAAAAATATAAGCTGTTTCCTTAACTGTAACACACTCCGCTAACAACGGTAGGAAACTAGGTAACTGGCTAACCTACCAAGCAAGTTTTGGCTCCTACAGCTACAGACCCTTTTAGGCAACTAGAATAACTAACTATACTAGTTATAACAATATAATCAAATTTCCACACTATCTAAAGCAGAAGTTTATGAAGAAAACAGCCATCAATACTAGAAAGATAGATGACAGTTTGTAGTATTTTCTTGAAATATTGAAAATAGTAAAAGATTTTATAAATTTCAACTAATGGTAAATCTGACTGTTCAGTCTATTGATTGCCGGATATTTTCTGCATGAATCTCACCATTAACATGCGCGAAGAATCGATATTGAAAATTAATCTGGAACTACACCCCAGTATCAGATACAGCTTCATCTGTGAAGTTTTTCATCTACCACCATTTAAATACAAAAAAGAGACTAAATACAAAGTTTAAAACCGATTTTGGTATTCGCCTGCCACTACGCCACAATAGGTGCGCATGATATATAGACATACAGACAGACAGACAGACAGACAGACAGAGAAATGGAAAAGCTGACGTATATTTAAAGACTGAGATAGATAGATAGATAGATAGATAGATAGATAGATAGATAGATAGATAGATAGATGTACACGTCTGAAGCAGATATAAAATGACACTGACAGAGAGGTAAGATATGTAATGGGTGAGATAGGCAGTTAGATAGATAGAGAGAGAGAGAGAGAGAGAGAGACGTAAACTCTGATATAGATATATAATGGCACTGATATAGAGGTAAGATATTTAATGATTGAGATAGATAGATAGATAGATAGATAGATAGATAGATAGATAGATAGATAGATAGATAGATAGATGTAAAGCTCTGATATAAATATATAATGGCACTGATAGAGAGGTAAGATATGTAATGATTGAGATAGATAGATAGATAGATAGATAGATAGATAGATAGATAGATAGATAGATAGATAGATAGATAGATAGATAGATAGATAGATAGAAGGAAAGCAATTGATTTTGCTTGCGCAAGCAGGAAGCCGCAGTGGGTTAGGTAGCAAATGAGACTCGAATTCGCGAAGATTTTTTTAGACATGATCGTTCCACGTTGATGTCTACACCATATACCAATGTGGAACCTATTGGGATCATACGGATATATGAGCCGATCAAGTGACTGGGGCTCGGGTTAATTATCCTGTCTGTTATACAAGACATGAATAATGACTGAAACTCTAAAAAAAATAAATTCCTTAAACATTGCCTCGTGACACTGGATCACCCACCAATGCTTGGCGGTGAGGATCTCAAATAGATATCAAAATATTTACCCGTTTCTCTTTGATGTTTTCGCCCGGTGCCAGACTCGTCAAACGAGATTTGCTTTTCGTATCCATGCTGTCCGTTGTTTTTGCACGACTCGTTCTTCTTCCAATTGGCCGTTCCGACATTTTAGCCAGCTATTCTAAAAAAATTAATTTTATTCCATAAACTGACAGCAGTTAACTACCTGCTTCTTTTAATTTGTCTACAGTCGAATCACACAACCACACCGGCAGAAAGGTCATGTATATACATGCTTCGAATTAAGTTTAAAAAACATGATAATATTTGGATCTTTTTTCAAAAACAACACTATTATTATTGTTTTTTTGTTTTTTGTTTTTTTTTGTTTTTTTGCTTCTGCTGTTTTTTTGTTGTTGTTTTTTGTTTTAATTTATTTATATATTATTTCCCAATTATTTTTTGTTTTCTTTTTTGTCATTTAACTTCTTTGATTAAAAACCAAAGGGTTTTCTCCCTTTTTTCTTTTCGTTTTTCCTTTCTTTTTTTCTCCTCCTTCGTACCCTTTGTCTTCTTTTTTCTTTTCTTCTTTTTATATATTTCTTCCTTACTTTTTTTCTTTATCACTTTCTTTCTCTTTTTTTCATTTTTTTATTTTTTTTTTCTCGCCATTTTCTGCTTTCTTCATTCCTTTCTTTTTTTTATTTATCTTTCTTCCTTACTTTTAATTTTATTTCTGGTTTCTATTTTTTTTTTTTCATTACTTCTTTGCTTTTCCTTTATGTCTTTCTTTCTTCTTTTTTCTTTTATATATTTCCTTCTTACTTTCTTTCGTTATTTCCTTCCTTTTTCCGTCTTTTATTTCTTTCCTTCACTTTTTCTTCTTATGTGCTCCCCCACTAGGCTCATTCTTTTCTTACAAAATTGTCTTTTTTCTTTCGCTTCATTCGCGTTCTTTAATTCCTTAATTTTCCTTCGTTTTTTTTTTTTTTCTGTTCCTTTATTTAATTTCTTTATTTCGTATTTTTGGGGGATTATTTTATCCTTTATTGATTTTATTCTGTTTCTCATTCATTTTAATTCTCCTTCATTTCTCTTATTTTTCTCTTTCTTTATTTCGTTACGTTTTTCTTTTTCCTTTTCTTTTCTTTCTTTTTTTTTAATTCCGTAATGTTTTTCCTTCAACTTTTATGATTTTTTTCTTACTTAGTGTTTCTATCCGGACGAAAAAAAAGTGATTTGACTGTCAAATGTGAAACTTTCCTCTTAATAGTTTGAAAGTTCAATATTCAGGAATGATTTGCGCTTCGACTGATCAGATTTTTAAATTTCTTCTGCTAATTTCACACATCGTATCCTTTTGACAAGCACAAGTAAAAAACCGATCTAAACTGCTTCCTTCGATACCGTTTCTATATTTTGAAAACATTTAGAACAACTGAATGTCTTTCACGTTTGTGCATGTGTCGGTATGTTAATAAGACTGCACCCATCTATACACACGCACAGACATATATATATATATATATATATATATATATATATATATATATATATATATATTCTAATGTTTTCGCTAACAACGCGATGAACATGTCACCACTCGCCAACCTGCCAAATTTATACAGCTTTATAACTGCCTTTCTAGAAGTTCTCAATCGGCCAGGTACGGCCCATTCATAGAGCTTTATTACAGGTAACCTCAATTTAGCTAAAGAATGGGGTTATTTCCTTATCGGCTTTAATGCGCCTAACGCTGCTACATTGAAAAAGAAAAAGAACGTTCTAACAATAAAGAAATGACTTTTTTAGGTCAATCTCACTGCACGAAGAATTGTTCAGATCTTGGAACTTTTCCAAGGAAGAACTAATTTCCCTCTAACCTTCACGCTAACATTTCATCTATCTTTATTCCTTTCTTTTGTTTATCTTCTTTCTTTTTTCTTTCTTTCTTTCTTTATTTTCTCTCTTTTCTTTTCATTATTTTTCAATCGATATCGACTCGGAATGGGAAACCGGTAGAGCCGAACTCAAATTTCAGTTGAACTCGTTGCATTCATTTACGCGCAAATACCGTTAGGAAAGGTTTGAATCCATCTCTTCTTCCTCCAGCTATGGGTTAAATAGCAAGACAGATTGGGTTCTATCGCTTTGGTTGGCAACCAGTCTACCGCAGAAAGTAATGGCAATTTACTGAGGGAAAATCATCTGCCCAGTTAGTCATGTCTCTTTCGAGACATAAACGCCTAAGCGTGTATCACGTATGGAACTTAACTGATTATGACAGGTCTACAATTAGTTCTAGATAGAAAAATATGCTGTTGAGATAATTAAAAAAAAAAGAATTTGGCTATCTGACTAAAATTTAATTTCATTTCGTGGGTCTCCGTACGCAAACATAAAAGAAAGAAAGAAAGAAAGAAAGAAAGAAAGAAAGAAAGAAAGAAAGAAAGAAAATATTAACAAAAATGATCGGGATAATTTCAAAAACCAAACAAGAAAGAAAGTATTTTTAAAAAATCATCTGAAGATTTCAAAATAAAAATAAAAAACGAAATGAATAGAAAGAAAGAAAGAAAGAAAGAAAGAAAGAAAGAAAGAAAGATAGATCATCTAAAAATATAGAAAAACAAAAGAAAGAAAGAAAGTACATATTTTTAATAGATCAGCTAATAATTTAAAAATACAAATGGAAAGAAAGAAAGAAAGAAAGAAAGAAAGAAAGTACATATTTTTAATAGATCATTTAAAAAATTAGAAAATCAAATGAAAAGAAAGAAAGAAAGAAAGAAAGAAAGAAAATATTCTGAAATGATCTGGATAAACCAAATAAAAATAAAAATGCAAAGAAAGAAAGAAAGAAAAAAAGAAAAAAATAGTTTTTTAAATGATCAAAATAATTTCAAAAACCGCCTTTTGTAAATCTGAAAGACAAATTGAGTGGTCTGAAAAAATTTAAAACATTTCAGAAATTTTGATTTAAAGAAAGATACTGTCCCGAAGAGTCTAGGGAAAGTAATGGCATCCAAACTCTCTTACAGATCTTGCTGGTGTCCATACCATGAATTTTTCAATCACTCAGTCCCTTACGCAAGTGATGGAGTTCCCCACACGTTTCTCTAATAACCCTAATATACACAATTCACTTCTAGATCTGTTTTACTTCCATACCTGACTTTTGCAATGTCAAGCAACTCTGCCCTCTCGGAAACTCTGACCACGCCGTGGTTTCCGTTAACATTTCCTCCCACTCCCACTCCACCCAAGAATCTCAGACTAGCAGAATATCTTACTACTACCAAAGAGCTGATTGGGACTCGTTCCGCGATTTGCTGTGTGACGTTTCTTGAAACAAAGTTTTTAGTCTTCCGTTGAGGACTCTGCGTCTGAGGTCTCCCCTTGGGTTAAGGCTGGCATCGATGCTTTCATCTCAGCCAGGAAGTTGCGACTTAAATCCCATTCGTCTCCTTGATTCTCCCCTGCTTACTCGGCTAAAATTAATTCTTCTGGCTTTACAGGAGTCACGCGTTGGACCATAACATCCCCCTTTTTGCCTCTGCTCGCAATGAGTGCAAGAAGATACTTAAAGAAGCTAAGCTGCTGTTTGCAGACAGAATGAAGCAGCGCATAGCATCCCGTAAGTTCGGCTCCAAAGACTACTGAAGGCTCTGTAAAAGTGTAAAAAAAAAAACAGTAAATCCTCAATCCCCCCTCTAGTCAAGGAATTTGAGGTCCTTACCTCTTCAACAGATAAGGTTGAGTGCTTTGACCGCACATTCTCCACCAACTCGACACTGGACTCGTTTGGACCCGACTTTCTACCTCGAATTGAGGCTCAACTGAATGAGATCCACATTACTCCCTCGGTGGCCTCTAACATAATTTCAAAGCTTGACCCCCATAAATCGAGCGGTGGTGACGGAATCCCAATCATTGTCCTGAATAAATGTGCCCCTGAACTCTCCTATATTGTCTCCCAACTCTATAACTACTGTTTCTCTGCTTCTTGCTTTCCTGCCTGAGTATATACATCAAGCTCTCGACAAGAACGGCGAAGCACGAACTGTTTCCCTAGATATCTCCAAAACGTTTGACAGAGTCTTGCATGCTGGCCTTCTACGCATGTTGCATGGCTATGGTATAACTGGACAATTGTTTGACCTAATCCAGTCATTCCTTTCAAATCACACAATGAAGGTAGTATTAAACGGACATGCCTATCATAAGAAAGCGGGTGTCCCTCAAGGCTCTATTCTAGGTCCTACGCTTTTTCTGTTCTTCATTAATGATCTCCAAGATGTAATAAGGTCCCAAGTAGGCATATACGCTGACGACACTACGGTTTACTCTCGCCTCGATCAAAAATCTGCCGAGGCTGACAAAGCGAACTACGCTGCTGAACTGACTGAATTTTAATGCTTCCAAAACGAAGCTGCTATCTATTAAACATCACAGATAATTGCTCCTACCCATCATTAGCATAGATCAGGCTAGTCTCCCTGAAAGCAAAACACTCGGGCTAACTCTCACAACAGACCTCAAGTGGAATGACTATATAGAATTCATAGCTAAATCCGCTTTTACTGTGAAACCAATAAAATGTAAACGCAAATTCTACTCCATCAGCTTCTTTTCTCGCACTTCCCGCCTGTGGAATTCCCTTCCGTTTACTTGCTTCCCCGACAGCTACAATCTCGAAGAATTTAAATGTAAAGTCAATAGTCATCTCCTATCTCACTAACCTGCATCCTCTCTCTCATGCTCCTTTCTCCGTTCACACCACTCTCATCAGTGTTCTCATCCTTCTCTTGCCCACTTCCTGACACCTTCTATAACCTGTCAATCTTTCTCATAACTTTCCTCCTATGTAACCCCCTGCGCACTAGTGGCAGTAAACTGCCTTGCTGGGGGCGATATGATTATAAAAAATATGGCATTAATGATAACAGTTGAAATACTGAATAATCTGATGGACCTCTGTGGTAGGTTGGTTTTGTAACACCTTATCCTCACCCCACTGGACTGACGCACTCCACCAGACAGGCCGTTGGTCCGGTATGTTCCAGTATTACAGGTTAGATACAGGTCTCCGATTCCCAATGTCAATTCGATGCCACTTTCTAGCCATGTTGTGATTTTTTAAATCCTGATGAACGATCATCAGATCGTAGAAACCAGGAAGTTCCCCGTTGGTCCAGCTGCGTGAAAATCGGGCTAAAAGAAAATCAAATATAATCCAGTCAATGTGATTTTGGAAGGACAAAAAGTTTTTTATCTATCAAAAACTAACACATAAAAAAATCAAATCTTGTTGCACAAAGTGAAATGTATCTTGTATATGAAAATAACCAAATAAAACACAAATATTTCAAATAATTTCAGTAAAGAAGAGGTGTGGCCTTCGTTTAACCCTTTTTGGTCTGTTCTTAACGCAACTATTACAACCTTCGACGTTTCCGTTCTCAGCAGTAGTAATGGTATTAATTGTAGTAGTAGTAGTAGCATTTAGATGTTGGCAGCGGTATTTTGCTTCTTCGCTCTCAGTATCAGCAACACACAGCGAACGCTTTCTGTCATTCTCTGACGTCTCTCAACTCAATTCAGCTACATTTGAACCTCAACTCTTCTCTCTCGCTCTTCTCTCCTACTCTCTTCTCGTCTCTTCTCGTCTCGTCTCATGCACTCGCTTCGTCTCATCGACTCGTCTCTTCTCATCGACTCGTCTCATCGACCCCTTTCAGTGCTTCTCTGTGTGCTCGCGTAAACACGCGCTTAATTAGAGGCCGGTGGTCTTAGAATACAACCTGATTATTGACTTCTCCCACTAGCTCGACCTCACCAACCCCCTTCCCCATGACATACTTTTAAAGTACAATATCAACTTTTCGAGAATAAACAATTTACGTTTTCACCGATTGGTTTTCGAGGTTCACAACAAAACGCTATTATTTTATCACCTTGCTGATCCTTATTCTGACGTTCTTTTTTACTATAGAGATCTTGTTTTTAAAAAATGTCCTAGATCAAAACATCCTTAATTTTAACCTCGAATAGTGTTAAAATCCATTTCTCTTTAAAAGTTCCAGTTATTACAATTCCATTAGTAATTTGATATTATTTGTATACTTACAAAAGATTGTATTTCTAAATTAACTTTCTGTGGATTAAAATTTCAAAGTCTTTACAGCATATCAACATTTTGCTTATTCTAATACAGTTTTTCTTTCACTTCTTTTTTTCTGTTTTACAGCACCTTCTCCTTCATTATCATTATTATTATTTCAGGGGTGACATTTGCCACATCTTTCCCCTTACCCTTTGTGTATATTACTCATAATTGACATATAAACTTTCAGTGACTATTTCCGAAAAAAATTACTCCACTCATGCATCAGTTTGATAGTCCTCAACAGTTCTTGATATTCCAAATATAGAATAATAATTATATTTCATTTTTCTTTCTTTTAAGTGTGTATAACCTTATTTTCTTTTCAGATCAATTATCTCAATCGTCCGTATACATATTAATTTAAAAAAACTTTTTCTACCAAGGTCCATCATGCCAATTCTAATAAGCAGAATAATATTCGCATTTATATTCTAATCACTCTTGCTCAACACTCTTAACTATTTAATCATTCATTGTCTTTATTCACTCCTTATCTTTTCTGCATTGCCTTGATTTAACAGGGGGCTTGATGATCTCTGTAGTTAATTCAGGGCTCTCTCCTGCAGCTGTTGATTCTATCTGTAACTCCACGGTAAGTTCGATCACATTCAGATTGGATCGGCTCTTATAAAGCTCAATTAATGGAATCCCTCTTTCGCTCGGATACTTACAAGCCAGTTCACTTCGTCTACGTGATAAATTTGCTCGCCTCTTCAACCACCACCAGATTACTTCTACCGCTAAAATAATCAATATGAATCCCATAACAGTCGGCCAAGTTATCATAACACTCATATGCCCTTTCAAACTCGGACTAGTTCTTCCCACTAGACTTAATTTAGATTTAAACTCTTCAAAGGTAATTTTTTTCAAGGGGCTTCAAGAAGTTAGGCATTTTCTTTAAAGAAATCTTAGAGAATTCCTTTACTATTCCCATAGTTCTGTCCTTTCACTCGCGTTTTCGAATTTGTTTTTCTGCCTGGTAGTAAGCGGGGAGTGACATCGATGATCCATGGGCTCCATACCTCAATGATAATTCTACAATAAATAATGGTGGCCCCACTTTTATAGTTCTGTTGGGCTTTTCTTCACAGACCTCCGATAATTCTAGTTCTCTTTGGATGACTACCGCCCAAATTCCGTATGATATGCTAATTGTTGAAATTAATATAGCACAGGGTAATTTATTTAACTGTTCTCCTTAATTCCCTTTTTATTTTTTCTAAATAACTCAAGTACACACAGATCATGACTACCACTCACATAAATTGGGCTTGCAGATACACATGTGCTTAAAGCATCTACTTTACAACAATTTGCTTCTTCACTTGTTATCAACTTAAATTCTATTCTGGCCAAATTCAAGGCTAAAATGTCCGCTTCCACCTTATACCTAGCCACGGATTATAATTTTTGATTTGTATTAGGATATGGAATAAGAAGATTTATTACCTGGCATATTTCGAAGGTACTATCCATATCTAACAGAGGAACTGATATTAGTACTAACAACTTCTTATTTTCCAATAATGGGGTACACCCTAGGGTACTATAATATTTCCATAGTTGCTTAGTAGGGCCTACAGGTAACCAAGAGGTAATCTAGCCTGTATTCCCAACAACACTTCTCTTAACCGGGTTGGACTTATTATACTCGGTAACAGGTGTCCCATATATAGCATATCCAACTGAAGTGTCACATGCTCATGTAATACGGTTAATGACTACCTGGTCTGACGGACTTTACTCGTATTCGACAACAACTGGAAATATTGTTGTTAAAACCATCTAATCCTCTCAGTTCTGCTAAGGATCCTGTTACATTGAACACCCCTTCTCTAAAACTTTACAAATAAAAAATTAACCAATTTATGCTATCTCTGTTTTTAGCTAATTCCAACCTTGTAACATTGAGAATGTATACACTCTCTCTAGCTACTTTAGCTATCACTTGTTGGTTCTTTTCCACGTCTTTCAATTTTCTCCTAATCATTCTTACATCATCTTCTGACACTGTTCCAAATAACACACTCAATGCTTTCCCTACACTAGGTAGTATAGTTTTTTTTTCCTAATCCGTAATAGCTCTACCTCCTTATATCTATAGACTCATATATTTCTATTGTTTATCAAGTATCAGGGATTCGTGGATCAACGGATACATTATGCGGTGATATACTTCATTCTGTAGACAATTCTGAGCTACTTGCGTTCTAGCCCTACTGAGCTTTGTTATTTGTTTTGTAAACGAGCTAGTAACTCTTCATATGGTTTTAAATCTATCACTATGGTTATCAACCATTTGGATCTAGTTATGATCAACTCATTGATCTTTTTAAATACAGTATTTTCATTGCGCTCCCAGGCACTTACTGTCAAAATCAGCACTAGCGCCATAAGTCGTTGTTCCTTGCCCATATCTGCAACGAGAGAAAGATGATGGTCCACTTTTACTCCTATATTCCATTCTGTTACTTCTTATGGTTATCGATTTGCATTATCAGCCGAGGAATTGATCCAGTCTATAGCCAACGGTGTCACGCATGCAATGGGAGCCTTTCCACACACCTGTTAACACTAATAAATAACCGCAGTCCGGCCCGTCTCACAGACTCTTCTGCAGGTATCTTATCAATCTTTTAATTTTCTCTATTCTGGGGCACACTGACCGTCTCATTCGTAGCTTTATAGGTAATTCTACGTCCTTAGACGCTTTTTCTGCTCACACTGCCCGTCTCATTCGTAGCTTTATAGGTAATTCTACGTCCTTAGATGCTTTTTCTGCTCACACTGCCCGTCTCATTCGTAGCTTTATAGGTAATTCTACGTCCTTAGGTGCTTTTTCGGTCTCTAACCGTTCTTTCAACTGGGGTAATGGAATCTCATCTTCTTCTTCCCAACTATCCGACCCTTCACTTCTCATCTTCAGTGCACCATCCTCTTCATTACTTTCCTCAAGGGATCTACTTCCACCATTGTAGATCTCCTTTATTCTCTCCAAACTCTCTGGGGTAATCATAATTTCCTCCTTCCCTTCTTCGCTATCAGTCTCTAATTCTTCGGGTTCAACCATGGTTTCCCTCCTCATTCCTCTGTTTGCTCTCTTCTCCTTACCTCCTTCCCATTCATCTAGCTCCGCTAATTTTATATCGTTCGTAGGTGCCCGTTTTACTTTCCCTGATTCTTGATCCCAAATTATGTAAGTAAAAGGTCTGTCTGTTCCCCTATTCTATGAAAAAGGAATCCATAACCGATACAATTTACCTTCCCTCTGGTCTACCTTATAATATACTGGATCATACAATTAGAAGTTAATTTTCTTCCTGTTTTTATTTATTCTACTAGCAGTATATCCCGGCGTTGCTCGGGTGTAATGAAAGATTTAAAACTAATCTATGGTCCTGGAGCTCAAACTCTTTGGACGTTGGCACAAAAGACTAAAAAGCAATAGTTGTTTCGAGTTAAAGCGAAACCGTAGACTGAAAGAAAATGAATGGATGTAAGTCAAATTTTGATTTCCTGGTATCGATATCAAATAAGTTTTTCGTCGTAAACTGAATTTTGAAAGCTAAAGAAGTCCTCTGAGTAAATGATATCATGGCTGAGACTAAGAACTACAATTATGCCTACTTAGAGCCAAACCCAAAGCAAAAACTAAAATAAAAGGGCTGAAAAAAATACAGATATACAGGCAGATAAACAGACACACACACAAACATCTTGCCTTTTTTAATAATATATATATATATATATATATATATATATATATATATATATATTATTGATTTTCTGCACTATTGTAAGAAATGCAAACTTGAAACTTCTGAATATCGTTTCTTATGTCTTTGTCTATGAGTGCATCAAATTTGATTAAAATCGGACCACGCCTTCTATTACCCGATTTTTCGATTATCGATTTTCGATACTTATCGGGGGTACCTCCACACAAAACCTAGCTAAGAACACTAGCAGACGCTTATAGTACAACTGTGTAAATTTTCAAGAAAATCGGTTCAGCCGTTTCGAAGTTTATAGGTAACGGACACACACACACACACACACATACACATAGAGACAAAGTTCCATTCATAAATAAGTTTAGATCATTACGCCTCGTCTAGGCTCTCCTGATTTTTCTTCTCATCTGAGTAAAAAAAACTTTTGTTGTTTGCTCCAAGATCAATTTATGTTGATCTTCTCTCATATATTTCCTTCTGCGTCTTAGCAAATTATCAATCGGTAAGACCACATCTCTGCCAAATAGCATATAATAAGGGGAAAATTTCGCGGTTTCGTTCATAGAACATCGCACTGCAGCCAGCACCTGAATTAAATACTCATCCCAGCTCTCTTTATTATCACCTGCCAACTTCGTTCGCACATCGGCTAAGGTCCGGTGGAATCTTTCCTCTTTTGCATTGCTCTGAGGATGGTGTGGGGAAGTAGTAATGTGTACTGTATTTAGTTCTCTCAGCGCCTCCTCCATGATTCTATTTACATTGTTTGGTCCATTGTTAGTGACCAACTGCTCAGGGGCTCCATTTCTAAGAAATATCTTTTGAAGCATTATATTCGGTACTGTTTGAACTTTCTTATTAGGAATCGAGAAAGCTTCTGGCCAATTCCTCAGTCAATCCACGAAGTTTACTATATACGAATTTCTACAAGGAGTTTCTCCATAGCGCCCTGAAATATCCATGCTGACCTTCTGAGATGGGTAATTTGGAATATCCTTTTCCATCACTGAGGCGGCCCATTTATCTCTACTCTGCGATTGAAGCGTTATGCACTTATTCACATAATTCAATACATCATTATACAGTCTAGGCCAAAAATAATTCCTAACTATTTATTCATAGGTTCTATCAACCCCTATGCGTCCTATCTTTTCATGACATTGAGCTAATATTTCTTTTCTTAACATTTTTGGGATTACTATTTTGAAACTTCTTTCTTCCTCTCGCCTCGAAATGTAATTCAGCACTCCATTGTGTATAACATATTTCGAGGTAGTCCCTGCCTTCACCTTACTCCTCAGAGAAGTAATTTCACTATCTTCCTGATTCTTTTCTATGGTAGCTTCCCAATGAGGATCCCTAATAATTTCTTCTTCCTCATCTTCCTCTTCCTTCCAAACTGGACGTTTACTTAGAGTGTGACAATTTATCACATTGACTTGATAAGCCCTGTCATCCACCCCTGGTTCTAGCCTAATGCATTCGGACTCTAATCTTTCTGGAATTCTTGATAACAGATCTGCACAGGTATTATCCTTACCGAATACATAGTTTGTTTTACATTGATAGCAACTAAGCTTCAATGCCCACTTTTGAATCTTTCTGTTTGTCCACTCTGCCTCTAATAAACGTTTGCGGGCTTATGGTCAGCTTTAATGGTAAACACAACCCCATTTAAGTAACAATCTAATTTTTGTACGGCATATAAAATGGCAAACACTTCCTTTTCTATCACTGGTCATCTCTGCTGGGTCTCTGATAGTCTGTGGGACAGAAAATATATAGGTACTTCCTCAAATACACCTGGCATTGGTCCATCCTTATCAGGACACGACTGTGTAAGTACATTTGTCACTGGCATCTGTATACAGCACCATCGGCTTGAGGTCTGGGTAAGTAAGCAAGAGTACTGCTGTCAACTGGTTCTTGAGGGTATCAAAGGTTCGCTGAAAGTCCTCCATGCACTTAAATTTAGCATACTTCTAATCTACTAAACGCAGGTACAAAGCTATGAACCTCTCTTACTGTCTTGGGTACCGGCATAGCTCTTATCATTTCTACCTTATCTAAAAGATTTTATTCTACATTTTGCTTATAACGAAACCCAAATACTTGGTGTCATCCTTCACAAACTGACACTTAGACAATTTTAATTTCAACCCATGCTCTCTCAACCCATCGAACACCTTCTGTAAGTGTCTAAAATGCTTCCATTATATCATCCAGGTACACCATGGCAAAATCTTCCATACCTGCTAACACTATGGACATTAACTGAGTAAATTCACCTGGGGCATTAGATAACCCAAACGGCATCACACGAAAATTAAATAGACCCACATGACAAGTAAGAGCTGTCTTCGCCTGATCGTTTCCATCCAAAGCTACCTGCCAATGACCTGACATTAGATCCAGAGTAGAAAAACAGGCTAACCTTCCCAAAAGCGCTGAAGTATCATCGATCAGGGGCAAAGGTACTGCTAACGATTTTACAATGACATTTAACTGTCTAAAATCCACACAATATCTATGTACTTCAACCTTCTTTTCCGCAATAACTATTAAAAAACTCCATGGGGACCTAGATCTCTCTATTACTCCCGAGTCCAACATCTCATTTACTGCTTCTTCCAATAATTTTTTCGTGTGGATTGGGGTCCTGTAAGGTCTCAATCTAATGGTTGGGTGGTCACCAGTGCCTATCTTCATTCGTATTGTCCCGTTCTGTCCTACTCCTTGCCAGTATTAACGACCATATCTTGATTAGCTTCTAGCAGTTTCTTTATATCTTGCAGGCACTATCAAGTCATCTTCCTTTATTTCGGGGCTACTAGTCTCTACCCTTTTTCCATAGTTCTTGCTTACTTTCACTTGCTTTATAATTTTTATCGGGCAGGTGTAACCTAACTCTTCTCCTTGTTTTATTGCTATAGTTTTACTGGCTGTGTTATCCAACAACAGAGATACCGTTTTCATTCCTACTACCACAGAACTACACAAAGTCACCTTTTCACCATTGTCATACCTCTCTGGGGGTGTTATTTTATATAACCTTTCTGTTATTTTCTCCACTGTATCTATCCCTCTTTCACATAAAATATCAATTCTAGAGAGAAGTTTCACATCGGTCTGGCACACTACGAGACATTTCCTTTCCAGTTCATTCCCGAATAAGATTTTCACCCCTTCTAAAATTAATGTAACCGAGTCAAAGCGGATATGGTTCTTGTTCAACCAAAGCTAGTCACTCCCCAAAATTAATTCCCCACACAAATCAGGTGCCACATGCACCTTAAGCTCACCTGCGCCTCTTGCCAATTTGAATAGTAGCCATGTCATTCACTCTATTCTCATCTGACTACTATCTGCCTGGCTAATGAATAAATCCACTGGCTGAGATTTACTATGTAACCCCAACTGGTTAAACACCGTAGAATTTATTAAGAAAAAGACGCTCCAGTGTCCATTAATGTTTTTACCGTCTTGCGTCCAACCAATACTTTACAGATAAATTCCGGTCCCTCTTTAAACAGCTGAAATATCTGGACTCTGTCCCTATTCCTCAACGACCTCTTATTTTTGTTTCCCTGTTCCTCTTCAACGTCGACATGAGTGCTGGAAATAGGGGCGCATCACTCGCTACTCTAGGCCGGCTTTTCTTTGGGCTTTTTTGGGCCTGCTCTTCACGTTCTCCTTATCTCCCTATCTTCTACTCTCAGCATTTTTCTCCCCGGAAAATTCCTTCTTATGTGCCCAGCCGTTTTACATAGCCAGCACTTACGTCATTTACAGTTGGCTGCAAAATGTCCAGCCACTCTACAGGTCCAGCACTTCAACCTCTTACTTCTCTACGTGGATTGTACTGTCGTTTCTCGAACGTTTATTCTTATCCTCGGGGGTATTAGGGGGTTTATTGGCTTAATCCCTAGTCTCATATCCCCTGAATCTGTGCACCACTTCGCCTTGTCACCAAAACTTCCGCACTTAGTGCAATTCGGGCCTAGAGACCTAGGGTCTCCTCCCTAATTGATGGGAAAGTCCCTGGCCCTGTGTCCGCCGTAATTGCATGTCCAGCATACCAGCCCGTACCGGCTAGTAGTGACCTTATAAAATCCCATTCCTTCTGGTTGAGGTCGGTCTCGTCCTCCCAATCTTGTTTTTTCGCGTTCTTACGGAATGTAATGTTTGCTACCACATTTCTGGAGCCATTCCCTATTTTATATATATATATCAACAACAAACACACACAAAAATTCTTCTTGCACAAAGTGAAGTGTCACTTGTTTACTGAAAATAACCAAATAAAACACAAATACTTCAAATAATTTCAGTAAAGGAGAAGCGTGGCCTCCGTTTAACGCTTTTTGGTCTGTTCTTAGCGCAACTATTACAACCGTCGACGTTCCCGTTCATAGTAACGTCTCATAGACTCACTTCGTCTCATCGACTCGTCTCTTCTTATCGACTCGTCCCATCGACCCCTTTCAGTGCTTCTCTGTGTGCTCGCGTAAAAAAAGTTGAATGTCACCTGTAGATGAACAATAACCAAATAAAACACAAATACTTCGAATAATTTCGGTAAAGGAGAGATGCTACCTTCGTTTAACTCCTTTTGGTTTGTTCTTAGTGCAACTATTACAGCCTTGGACGTTCCCGTTCATAGTAACGGTAGTAATAGTATTAGTGGTAGTAGGAGTAGCGGTATTTAGATGTTAGTGGCGATATTTCACTTCTTCGCCCTCAGTATCAGCAACACACATATCAGACGCTTCCTTTCAATCTCTGATGTCTCTCAACACAGTTCAACCGCATTCAAAGTTGGTCGAACCTCAAGTCTTCTCTCCCACTTTTCTCTTCTACTTTCTTCTTGTTTCGTCTCGTTTCATCGACTCGTCTCGTGGTGCTTCTGCCTGTGCTCGCGCAAACACGCACTTAAATGGAAGCGGGTAATCTTAGAACACACACACACACACACACACACACACACACACACACACACACACAATTCATGTAGCACAAAAAGTTGAATGTCACCTGTAGATGAACAATAACCAAATAAAACACTAATACTTCTAATAATTTCGGTAAAGGAGAGATGCGGCCTTCGTTTAACCCCTTTTCGTTTGTTCTTAGTGCAACTATTACAACCTTTGACGTTCCCGTGTGACAGAGAGAGAGTCTGACAAAATACACACACACACACACACACACACACACACAAGTTTATTTTTTTTATTAAAAATTGGAGTAAATTTGAATAGTGAAATTAAACCAGTGCCTTTTGCTTACTGATGGAGAAATCTGACCTAGGGCAAAAGTTGTACGCATTGAATTTGTGTCATCAGAAGACAATGGAAATCAACTAAATAATTTTTATCGATTAAAAATTGAAATAGAGCTGAGTAAGCTAAAAGAAACTTTGGAATTCACATGATTTTGGCTGAAGCAGCCAGAACCCATAAAAGTAGCATGGCCAAGGGTCAGTTATAACCAGCCGGGTTTTCTATATAAACACGTAGTTATGCTGAAAAAGTGAGTCAGACCACAACCGTGGAAGCGTACAATTGAGCAAGATCGGGTCTCTCCGATGGAGGGGGTTGCTGACAACTCTGACTAAACAACATCCTAACCGAAAATGTCTTTGTATGAAAAAGGAAAGTAAACTATATTTTTTATTTTACTTACATTTGGGTCAGGTTCTGTTGTTTCAGACGGAGGCTTTTGTTGCAGATTGTATTTGTTGTTGCTGCCGGTGACGACGAAAAGACAAAGAAGATGAAGAAGAAGATTATGAAATGATTATGTGAAACTGATTTTTGTAAAGAAGTCGGATTGAGTGGTCCCCGACACAGTGATTTATGATTTGAAATGTTTAATCGTCGCCCCGAATTTGTCGCGAATTTTGAAATTTAATAGTCGCCCAAGAACTTTGAGAAGTATCGTCGTCGTAGAGGTCGCAGTAAAAACCGCCGATTATGTAAAGCTTAATGTCCGTCACCAGCCCAACAACATCGGAATTGCATCATCTGTCGTTTGTTTGTACCAGCAGATTTGATCAGACATCGTGGTCCCAGAATTTTATTTGAGAAGAATTGTTTCCGTCAAAACAAGAAGAGTTTGGAGAAAATATTTGAAAAGAGAGGAGAGAATTGGCCCGGGCAAGCGTTGTGAGGAGGGACACTCCTATAACTTTAAGCCCCGCGCAGAAATCTTTATCCCTCCATCGCAAAAGTTATATATATCTTTCTGAGACGATCTAACAAGCTGATCACACACACTCTTTCTCTCTGTTTAGAATCCAGTGTATGACTTTTTATGTTAAATACTTTTCTTTCTTTTTTTCTATTATTCTTATCTTCTATATAAAAGACGTTACCAATGAAACCATTGAATAGTTGTTTGTCCGGCTTTCTGCAGATATTATTTTTCTGTGATGTATTCTAAATTTCTTAACGCTGACTCCACAGCCGTGTCTACATCTTCAGTCGACCGTGAATGGACTAACAACACTTTTGCTTTCTAACAATCATAACGTGGACAGGAAGCAGATTTAAACCAGCGGAGCGGTCGACTAATCAACGGATTCTCAGGGTACCTGCGGCCAAGCCCTTAAGCTCGGTTAGGACCAAGTAAACATCTCAATCCAGAGGAAAACGCCGAAGGTTGAGGGGCTAGGGAAAAGGTGTTAGACCCCTTCTCAGTAGTAGTAACGGTAGTAATAGTATTAGTAGTAGGAGTAGCGATATTTAGATGTCAGCGGCAGTATTTCGCTTCTTCGTCCTCAGTATCAACAACATTCACAGCGGACGCTTTCTTTCAATCTCTGACTACTCTCAACTCAGTTCAACTGCATTCGAAGACAGTCGAATCTGAACTCTTCTCTTCCACTCTTATCGCCTACTCTCTTCTCGTCTCTTCTCATCGACTCGTCTCTTCTCATCGACTCGTCTCTTCTCATCGACCTCTTCTGTAGGACATCCAGACTTTGGGTTAACTTTAGGACAAACTCTCTCTCTCTCTCTCTCTCTCTCTCTCTCTATCTATCTATCTATCTATCTATCTATCTATCTCTCCTAACTTCAGCTGCTTACTTTTACGCTGTTGGTAAAGCTGGAGCGTCATCCCTCAATGTAGCAATCATGTCAGCATGAATGTTGTTTAAGGCTAAACCCTTTTTCTGTAGGTACTTGATAATACCATGATATCAATTTTCCCCATTTTCAAGTCGCTACTAATTACTTTTTAAGTGTTCTTTGAACAGTTGTTAATAAAAAGAGTTGATATTAATGCATGCAAGATTTCATAGCTGTAGCATCAATTTCATAGTCAGCCTATGAACGTTTCAGCCTATAATGTACTATTTTATATACTCGTTATTTCTTGAGTATTTTAAGCATATATTATGTTATATATCCGTCATTTATTATTTCAAACAATAGTTGAAAATAAAGTGTTATAAGACAAGTATTTCATCCCTGAAATGAAAATCTAAATTATTAGTCATTTCTTTTGCATTTTTTATATTATATTCTTTATATTGTCAAAATAAATTTATTTTGTCTTCTTGTATATAACCGTCATTTTTTTTTTTGCATTTTACATATTCGTCATTTATTTTGTTTCTTATATATTCGTCATTTCTCTTACATTTTATACATATATTATTTCGAAATGATTATGGACTATTCCAATTACTACATAAAGTGGTAGTGGAAAGACCTAGGGAGAGAAACCGAGTAACCAGTCTCGATAACAAGTCAGTCGAGTATTTCCGGTAGTGAACCGGAAGTGTGCTATTCTCAGACTCTACGTCTTATGACGATACGTGTTACTAAACCCTTGTTCCTGTATACTAGTAACAATTCTGTTGTAAATACTATTTTTCCGGTAATATATCCATTTAATATATTTCTGTTGTTTGTAATTATTTACTCAATATTTCTGTTACGCACAACATAACAAGTAGACATTCTGTTTATAATCAAACTGTATTATATATTTATTTCTACCGGCCTGATTATTTACGATATTTTTTTATTACGAAAATGTGTGTGATTCGGCATGATTCGAACCTGCGATCACTATCCACATAGGGGTAGCCACCATGTGATATGGCGCGTCTTAGATCTCTCAACCACGAATGACGATCAGTCTAAACGAAGTCAAATTAAGCCTATAACACAATTTTCGATTCATCGCAATAACCATATCTGCTCTGAAATGTATCGTAATATCAACAAATGTAAACATATTACGGAAATTAACGAAGATTAACGAAACATGTTTATAAACAACCAACAATTTGAAATGATTTGTTTGGACATTATTTTTTATCGATACTCGTATTTAAGTAGATATTCTTTTTATAATCAAACAGTATTATATATTTATTTCTACCGGCCTGATTAATTACGATAATTTTTTGTTACAAAAGTATGTGTCATTCGACAGAAATCAAAATAACTATATCTACTCTGAAATGTATCGTAATGTCAACATGTTACGGAAATTAACGAAGATTAACGAAACTTGGTTATTAACAACCGATAATTTGAAATGATTTGTTTAAACATTACTTTTGATCGATACTCATATTAAGTGTATATTCTGTTTATAATCAAACAGTATTATATATTTATTTCTACCGGTCTGATTATTTACAATCATTTTTTTTTTGTTACGAAAATGTGTGTCATTATTTTATATTCGTCATTTCTTTCGTAATTTATACACGCAATGCTATTTTATATCTTTGTCATGTCATTTGCATTTTGTATATTCTTAATATATTTTCTTTTTTGCATATTTTCATCATTTCTTTTGCTCTTTATATATTCGATATTACTTTTTTAGTTTAGATATTCAATCTTTTTATTTTATTTTATTTTATTTTATACAGGGGAGTCACGGGAAACGGGTGTTTTTGAAACGCTTCTTACTCCCCTTCAGTAGGAGAATGGGGGGATGCGGTAGGTGGAATTTAAACCCGCTTAAGATACCATTTAATTGGTTGTTATTTATTATTCTTTATCGTTAGCCTATGGCTACTGTTCGAACTGCATTCGCTAATCATGTGATTTCACGCTTTGAAGATCTCCCGTGGCCTTCGCGCTCACCCGATCTTTCTATGTGCCATTTTTATCTGTGGGGATTTTCGAAATCACGCGTCTATGACTGAAAACCCCGCGCGCTTGGAGAATTGAAGACTGCAATACGTGAAATCGGTAAAGAAACTTTGATAAGAGTGGAAGCTAACTTTAAAGAGCGACTTCAAATTTGTGCTCGTGAAAATGGCCATCATTTGTCAGACATAATTTTTCGCTCATAAACATTCCATAATGGCATTGTTTAGTAAATGTTTTTTTGTACATTATAAAGTTTGTGTTGAAATATTCACAGAGTTTTGCTTTCTTTAAAATATCCGTTTACCGTGACTCACTCTGTATAATACTAGAGTTACCGTGCCGTCAAAAACGACGACAAAATATTTATATCGATATGCTGTCTAAAACCATCAAAAATACATCAACAAAGAATCAAATCACCACCATAGTATCATTAAAAATTTGCATTCATCAATCTAATTTCGTTTATATACTAAAGATAGTAATAAGGAAGTTTTGACAACTGTAAAATTAAATACATTAATGCATTAGAGAAAAGTAAACTCAACACTGGTTTAGAAAACTCTGTTAAAAACAAAAGTAAGCAGAAATAAACCGAAACTAGATAAAAGTAACATTATATAGTTTAACCCAGCCTTCAGCCGTAATGCACAGACTAACACTGGAAAATTATTCCTAAATTTAATTCACAAACATTTCTAGCAGACTGAAAATAACATTTTATTTACGTACGATTATGTTGAAATCAGATAAAAAAATAAATAATGAAAATATATATAACCAAAACAAATTAACATTAAGCATCTCTCTCTCTCTCTCTCTCTCTCTCTCTCTCTCTCTCTCTCTCTCTCTCTCTCTCTCTCTCTCTCTCTCTGCCCGAGTAATGAGATGGTAAGCCTGAAATAAAAAAGGCAGATAAGACTGAACATGCCAACGAAACGGCGGACATATATTGGCCCCGAATTCTAAAAAAATTTTTAGGCATTTTGAAAATGTTGTCACGTTTTTCCATCACTCTTTTTCTTGTAGGAACAAATTTTGCATTAAAAATAGTTTAGAAATTACAATGACGTTTTTAAGTAGGTACCTCCACTAAATCGCTAAAAACAAACAGTATAGTATGAATAAAAAGGCCCTACACTTAATAAAAACGAACTTTTTCCATCAAAATGTTTATATTATTATTAAAAGGAAAGATCAAAGTATATTTCAGTTCTTTTTAAATCTTTTTAATCCCTTCTAACACGTTCGAAATTTTGATAAAAAATACTGTTTTGATTTGAGTTAGCGGGTAACCAAATCGATACAAGAGTTTACAATGGAAGACGTAATATTACATAACTCACTTTTTTTCCGGTGACAAACACATTAATTTGGAAATTCTTGCAAAAATCAAATAATTGTCGGATTTTAATGAAACTGTCAGGACTTATTCACAAATAAATGAAATTATTTTTGAAATGATTATTTTTTTAAAATCTTTGTAAAAAAAGTTTTTAACATCTGTTACCCGCCTCCACATGAAATTTAAAAAAAATAAATTTTGTTGCGATAAATGGTTTTGTTAGTTAAACGTAGGACTGATTTGGAAATGTAAATCATCTGTTGTTTTTTTTTAAATAATGGCCTTCTTGGTACGCCTTCTCCTGTTACACCATGCAACCCTCGTTCCATCATCCACCTGATTAGGTCCTTCAAATATGTTATCCGCTGCTTTTCCTTGTCTCTTTTTTCCTCTATCTGGCCTGTTAGTATCAGGTTCTCTAAGCCCTTCTTCCTCATTGCATGTCCCAAGAACTTCAGCTGTCTCTTTCTGATGCTCAGTATTAATTTCCTTTTCGTTTCTATCATTTTCCAAAACCTCATCATTGCTCACATGCTCGATCCATGATATTCGCAGCATCCTTCTGTAGAACCACATTTCAGTTTTTCCTTCATCTTCGATGATATTGTCCAGCATTTACTGCCATATTGAAGAACTGATATCACATAGCAATCCAGTACTCTCTTCTTTGTTTCTAGCGAAATTTCCCTGTCTCTTAATACTTTATTCAACTTCTGGAATGCTTCCTTCGCCATGCCAATTCGCCTTCAGATCTCTGTGTCGCACTTTCCGTCTTCTGAAATTTAAAAACATTAAATTTTGTTGCGATAAATGGTTTTGTTAGTTAAACGCAGAACTGATTTGGAAATGTAAATCATCTATTTTTTTTTTTTAATTTTTGGCCTCACCATTTTGAAAATGATTTTTAATGTTTTTTTTCGTTTTTTTTTTGTGTGTGTATGTGTTTGTGTGTTTGTGTGTGTGTGTGTATTTGAAGTTTTTTGTATGGTAATTTCTATGTGCAAATTAAAAGTCAGAATTTAATCCCCTTACCCGAAAAAGAATTTATACAATTTTGTCACTTGTGATCGCCATACACTTATCTTATCTCTAATCTGACAACCTGTCAACACGTTTGATGTACTGCGAACAGGTCAAAAAGGTCAACTCTGTGATTAAAAAATAGTTTTAAATTTCACGCTATAAATAAGTAATACTTGTGTAAATCAGATTAATTTAACAAAATTTGCCAATTTTCCAAAAATAATGTGTCACATTTTATTTTGGCAAGATTTTAAATACCGAGAATTAACATTTGTTTAAATCTGTCGATCGCTTTAAAATGGTCGAAAAATTGAAAGTTTTAAAAAAAATTGAAAGATTTTAGATTCCAATCAATATAATTTCTGTTAGGAAATATACCAGAGTATTTTGCTTACTAGAAATAGTACATTTAAACATTTAGCTTTCAATTAATATTAAAATAAGTTTCAAGAAAACTTTTTTACTTTTAAAAATTCACTTTAAAATTTAGATATCGAAAATGAGTAGAGATTAACTCGGAACGAGAAACTGGAGTGTCAAGTTCGAATTCCAGTTGAATTACTTGCAATCACTTACGCACGAATATCCTTGGAAAAGATATTAATCCGTCTCTTCCTTCCAGTTATGGGTTAAATAATAGGACAGATTGGGTTCTATAGTCTTGGTCGGCAACCAGTCTACCGCAGAAAGCAATAGCAACCTACTGCGGGATAATCTTCTGCCCAGTCAGTCATGTCTCTTTCGAGACATGATCGCCCAAAGCGTGTGTCACGTATGGCACTTAACTAACTGACTGACTTAAACAAATATAAACCAAAAAAAAATCTAAATCTCTTTAAAATCATATATTTGTCCTTGTGATGTGTTTCGAAATCTGTTAGTAAATTTACGGATTAATTAACTGGATTTTGTAGAAATATTTTTTTTAATCATGTCACCCCAAGCAAGGCATTCCACTGCTACTATAGCGCAAGGGGTTACATAGAGAGACTGAATATAGGAAATGTCAGAAGGAGGGTGATAGACGAGGTAGGATGTACATAGGGAGAGAGTTGGAGAGAATGGGTGTGAGTTAGTGTCTTAGGAGGTGTCTATTGACCTTACATTTAAACTCCTGGAGGTTGTAGCCGTCGGGGAAGCAAGCATGCGGAAGGGAATTCCACGGGCGAGAAAAGAAGCTATTGGAGTAGAAATTGCGGTTACATTTCATCGGTTTCACTGTAAAAGGGTGGGACCTAGTTGCCAATCTAGTATCTCGTGCAAATTCATATCTAGGGGGCACCAGTGATCTAAGTTCATCAGAGCAGAAGCCATGAAAGTATTTATAGAAGAGGCACAGGGAAGCCACGTCACGCCGGTGAGAGAGTGACTGCAGGCGGTTAGCCAAGTCGGTATCAATCACATTACAGATTCTTCGCTGTATTTTGTCAAGAACCCCGACGAGAATAGCAGGGGCACCCGACCAAATGTGGCAGCAGTATTATTCAAAACTGGGCTGATGGTAGATTTATATATGTGCAGGATAGATTCAGACGGAAAGAATTTCCGAGCCCTGCACAGAGAGCCGACTTTCATAGCAGCGGATTTAGCAATGGATTCGACGTAGTCATTCCACTTGAGGTCCGCTTAGAGTGTCAGGCCAAGGAGGCGTAGTGTTTTACTCTCTGGGAGGCAAGCCTGTTCCATGCTAATGGGAGGGAGGTGCGGTTGTCCGTGGTGGTTAATTGACAGCAGCTTCGTTTTGGAAGAATTGAAATTTACGAGCCATTTCTTACCCCAATCCACCACGGATTGGAGGTCCTTTTCAAGCTCGGCAGCGAGGTTCGCCTTGCCACCAACACCAGATTTTTGATCGAGGCGAGAGTAAACTGTGGTATCATCGGCGTACATGCCTACTTGTGATCTTATGGCATCGGGGAGATCATTGATGTAGATTAGAAAGAGCGTAGGACCTAGGATAGAGCCTTGGGGGACACCCGCGTTTGTAGGGTAGTTCTGGGAGGCATGTCCGTTTAATACCACCTTCAGTGTGCGGTTAGAGAGAAATGACTGGATTAAGTCCAACAAAAGTCCAGTTATGCCGTAGCTTCGTAGTTTCCGTCGGAGGCCGGCATGCCATACTCTGTCGAATGCTTTAGAGATATCCAAGACGACGGTTCGGGGTTCACCATTCTTGTCGAGCCTGGTATATATACTCGGTGATGGTCGTTAGCATATCAGCATTAGACCTGGTGAAGCGGAAGCCATAGTGTTTGTCCGAGAGGAGCCCATGTGCTGTGAGATGCTGAACGACCACCACATTGATAATGGCTTCGAACATTTTGCCGAAGATCGGAAAAAAGGCTGATAGGGCGGTAATTTGATTATTGGAACCACAGAAGACTTCCAACAGGTAGAAAAACAGGAGGAAGATAGGCAGAGGTTGTAGAGCTTAGAAAGGACAGAGGAGAATTCAGGGGCACATTTCTTCAAGACTATGATTGGGATTCCGTCCCCACCACTCGCTTTGTGAGGGTCAACTTTTGAGATTATGCTAGAAATCAGCGAGGGCGTGATGTGGACGTCATTCAATTGGGCCTCAGTTCTAGATGGGAAATCGGGTGTATGGACTCCAGACGAATCCAGACTCAAATTGGTCGAGAATCTACGGACAAAGCATTCAGCCTTGTCCGCTGAGGAGGTGAGGACCTCAAACTCGTTGATTAGTGGGGGTATTGAGCACTTACTCTTGTTGAGCACGTTTTTACAGAGGCGCCAATAGTCTTTGGCTCCGAAATTAGAGGATGTTATGCGCTGCTTCATTCTGGTAGCAAACATCATCTTAGCTTCGTTAAGTATCTTTTTACATTTATTACGAGCTGAGGCGAAAAGGCGCCTGTTTTGGTTCGACGCGTGACTACGATAAAGCCGGAAGAAGTGATTCCGGTGGGCAATGGCGGCCGAGCAAGCGGGCTAGAACCAAGGAGAAGAACCAAGGAGAAGAATGAAATTTCCTGGCAGGGATGAAAGCATCGATGCCAGCCTTAACCCAGGAGGAGACCTCTGATGCACAGTCTTCGATGGGAAGACTAAAAACATTGTTCCAAGGGACGTCGCAGAGGAAGTCACGGAACGAATCCCAGTCTGCTCTTTGATAGCAGTAGGATATTCTGCTGGTCTGGGTTTCTTGGGTAGGGGTAGAGTGGAATGAGATGTTGACAGAAACTACGGCGTGATCAGAATTTCCGAGAGGGCAGAGCTGTATGGTGGTGCAAGAATTTGGGGTGGAAGTGAAGCAGAGGTCTAGTAGCGACTCCCTTCCGTTAGGAGAAATGCGTGGGGAAGTCTACCACTTGCGTAAGGGATCTGGAGATTGAAAAATTAATGGTGTAGTCACCAGCAGGGTCGGTTACAGAGTTTTCCAGCCACTTAGTGTGGTGGGCGTTAAAGTCACCAAACACGAAAAAATGGGCAGATGGATGAGAAGAAATGGCCTTGTCGATATTGTCAGAGATGCTGTCAAGTACTGAACAGTCAGAGGAGGAGGGGGAGCGGTAGAGGAAGAAGAGATAGCTAACAGAGCTTAGAAGTGAGAGACAGAAGCACATGAAAGACTGGTCCAGGGATTCAAGAGATGTTACTCTAGCTAGGAGGAGGTGTTCGCTGACATATACACCAAGCCCATGCATATGGACGTTGGAGTCCTTTCTGAAGAGGGGAAGCTAACCAGGAACATAGAACTCAGAGGAGGGGATAGACGGGTCAAGGTTAGTTTCACATAGGGCTAAGATATCAGGTGAATTAGTTTGGAGGAATGATTCTACGCTATAAAAGTTAGTGCGGATACCGCGTATGTTAGTAAAAGAGACACAGACATGTTTGGGCGTTTTCCGAGTAGCTGGTTTGGTTTTGGTATTTTGTTTGTTTGTTTGTTTTTTGTTTTTTTGTTTTTTTTTTCATGGTGTTTTGGCTGAGGAGAGAGGTCTAGAGTAGAATCAGTCGGTCACTATTTGCAGCATGGAATGGAGACTGGCACAGCCTGTAACATAATGTGACCTCGGAGTTGCCCACCGGAGGTAGAATGAAAATAACATTTTATTAATGTTTTTATCTGTGTTTACCGTATCATAATGGTAAACACAGATAAAAAAAAAAAAAAGAAAAGAAAGAAAGAAAATATATAAAGAAAAAAATTAAAATTAATCATTTGATTTCCTTTAAAACCTTTTCTCGCTTCTGGCTCTCTTTCTATTCCACTCTTTATCTTTGTTCCTCTCTCTCTCTCTCTCTCTCTCTCTCTCTCTCTCTCTCTCTCTCTCTCTCTCTCTCTCTTAAGTAAAGAGAATGTAACTCTCAAATAAAAAGAAAAAAGACTGAACACAACACACAGTAGCGAAACTGCAGAAGTTCATTGGCCACAGGTTATCCACTCCTGAGCATGACAGAATATATATATATATATATATATATATATATATATATATATATATATACTCATTTTCGATACACAATAACTACTTTTTTTTTAAACAATTTTTTTTTCTTTTCAAACTATGATATCCTTTATTTATATAATTTATAAAAGCAATTAAAAGTTTATCTAAATAAAAAATGGCATAGTTTTATTGCATTTTTGTTTTCGTAATTCGGGGCAGATTTTCTAAAATCGGGGCTAATTATGAAGAAAAAAAGACAGTTTATGAGCATTCCGCAATAACTCCTGAATTTAATTGATATTAGGTTTATGGGGAAACGATGGCGAATTTCTAGACATTTCTAGACATTTCTGGAAATTAATTGGTCGGTGTGGGGTAACATATGTAAAAAAAACATTTATACCAAAGTTTTCTAAAAATAATTACTTCAAAAATGATTTCAGTCAATTATGAATAAGTCCTCAAATTTTCGTCAAAATCCGACCATTATTTGATTTTTTGCAAGTATTTCCAAATTAATGTTTTTTCACCGGCAATTGTGGTACAGTGGATATCCGCTCGGAACGAGAAATCGGGGAGCCGAGTTCGAATTCCAGTTAAATTCATTGCATTCACTTACGCGCAAATACCCTTGGGAAAGCTATTAATCCGGCTCTTCCTTCCAGTTATGGGTTAAATAACAGGACAGATTGGGTTCTATAGCCTTGGTCGGCAACCAGTCTACCGCAGAAAGCAATGGCAACCTACTGCGGGATAATGTTCTGCCCAGTCAGTCATGTCTCTTTCGAGACATGATCGCCCAAGCGTGTTTCACGTATGGCACTTAACTGACTGACCGTTATAAACCCTTGTAAAAATTACGTCACTCACGGACCAAAGAAAAACAAGATTTTCTACCAAAATTTCGAACGTATTAAAAAGAATTAAAAATGTTTTAAAATAATTAAACAAAATACTTTGATCTATCCTCTTAATAATAACATAAAAGGTTTTGCTGATTAAACTTTTTATTTAGTTTTAGGGTTTTTTACTTCTCATACTAAGTTGTTTTTCAGTTATTTTTTTAGGTACCTATACTGTGTGTGTGTGTGTGTGTGTGTGTGTGTGTGTGTGTGTGTGTGTGTGTGTGTGTGTGTGTGGTTTTCTTGGGGGGGAGGCGATTTAGGTTTTTCCTTCCACTTCACGTTTGATTGCTTTCAGACTTGCCCGACTCCTCCCCTTCGGCGGGAATTCCGGTGGTTGTGTCTATAAATTAAAGAAAGAATAAGCTTTAAGAAATACAGTTTACCCTTACCGCCTTACGAGACCTGTATGCTTGAAACCTAGGTATCAAGTGAGTGGTGAATATTTCGTTTGTTTTTTTGGTTTTGGTTTTTCGTTATATATATATATATATATATATATATATATATATATATATATATATACATATAAATGAGTGCGTGGGTATGAGTTTTTACTATATTATTCTTTTAATTTCATTTTTACTTTTTTTTTCTCTTTTTATAACAGCCAACATGAAACTCATAAAATTTGTCTTTGCGAACACTGACTTTATTATTACTATCTTTTCTTTTCTCTCGCCTTGCTTCTCCCTTACCTTCACTCTCTTACTCTCTCTCTCTCTCTCTCTCTCTCACACACACACACACACACACACACACACACAAGCGCGCACGCGCAAACATTCTCTTTTGCTTTTTTTTTCAGTTTACGTCTCCTTCTCTGTAGTACTCTGCTCGCTTTTCTAAGTGATTTGAAGAGCTTTATACAGATGAGAGTCAAGCTAGAGACAAAAACATTTCCTGTTTTATTTTGTTTTGTTTTTGAGTATCTCATTGCACCGACAAAATACTTCAGTAAAGTCCTTTTTTAAGTCTTGCCTCGACCTGTAAAGTTAATAGCATCATAAATGCAATGCCAAATCCGATAGTCCGATCATAATCAAGTCGGACTATATGCTAAGAGGTTAGATTACGCACCAACAGGTCAACTCTTTCATTTCTCTGGTATCTATGTATCACCACGAACTTTCTACAAAAAAAAAGCATTTAAAATCATTAAAATGTTGTTTTTTAAGTTAAATTTTGATTTTAATAAAGCTAGTTCAAGAACAAATAAAAAAGAAATTTAGGTATATAAATAAAGTTTTTAGACAATTTAAACATTAAATCTCACTTATCAAATCAATCATCAGACATCGTCGAACCTCTATTATATATTTTACAAAATGGACCAAACAAATTTAGAAATCTCTTAAAAATTTAATATTTTTTCGGGGTATTTGTTTCATTGTACCTTGTCGGCACTCACACGATTTTTTTATCTATAAGTTTGTTTTTTTTACACAATTAGAAGAAAAAGCTTAACCAGTATTGCCGAAAAATTTGATTCAGGGTATAAAGAGGCCTCAAAATCGAAAAAACCAAGAATCTCCACACCACAGACCAGCTAAGACAAGCTATGTACCCATTCTCTGAGTAAATTTTGATCCTTAGCTCAAGTGTTCCCCATGTTAAACCTGACCTTGTGCAGCATCCCGCCCCAGTGAGGGGTATGAGTAAATGCTAATAGGCGTTCCGTGCCAGAGACCAAGCAAAGACAAACATAGTGCCCGATCCCGGGTATGCGGGGCTGAGTAAATTTTGACCTTTGTATCGAGTGTACGCACTCAAGTTCCGCATGTTAAACAATTGACCCATCCCGCCCCAGTGGTGGGCATGACTAAATACACAAGCGTTCCGTGGCCCTTCCGGGGGATACTATCATCTCTCAATTGCGTCTCTATCTTTGGATAACCAATTTGTGGTCTGCCTGCAGATAGAGTCTGAGGAAAATAAATACTGTGAGGTTCCCGTCCCGGGTAACAGCTACACCTCGACCCATTGCACCGACGGTTCCGGGGAATGGGGAAATTTTGTGCCTGGCCCGAGTGTACTTGCTCGGGTTCCCCACAATAAACCCGACTTTGTGTCACATTCCGTCTCAGAGACAAAGGTAAATACCCAGGCGTTCCGCATTCAATAAGACGAGGGTCAAAATATAGTATTTTTTTTCATCCAATACCCATCAGCAGCATTTCCTGCTAGCTAGCTAGACAGTCACCATCATCTCCAGCTCCCAATCGACCACCGCTTCTGCCAGCAGCAATGATATGCATTGGAAACTGTCCTTTTTAGGGCATCGCCCTTCAGCAGCTACCAAAACTGTCCTTCTTCTCACATACGTTCTACATAATTTATTTTTTGCTTAGTACACTGTAAAATTATTTTTGTTGATGTATTTTTAACAAAAATAATCTTAACTATATATATACACTACCGGCCATAATTATTAGGCTACCCCAGTTTTTTAAAGAAATTATGTATTTCATACTATTTTTAGTATTTATTACCAAGTGGATAATTATAAATGAAAATAGAATTTTTTTTTTTTTTTTTTTTTTGCTGTTATTACTTTGTAACATTTTACAAGGCAAGAAAGCAAAAATGAACTTGGCCAAATCACCCCAAACTTTCTTCATTCTTTCATTGATGAAATTGCAATATAGGTAATTATTAAACATTTATAAATTCATTTGATGCACATGTTATTGTGCAGTAATAACAAAAGAACCATTCTATTTTCATTTACATTATTCACTTGGCAATAAATACTAAAAAATAGTATGAAATACATAATTTTTTAAAACGCTGGGGAGGCCTAATAATTATGGCCGGTAGTGTGTGTGTGCATATATATATATATATATATATACGCAAGTCTTTGTTTTGTTTGGTGTTGTCTTCCGTCATTCAATACCTTTTTTTTTTATCATTCAATATCTTTTTGCTGGTCAGTAAACCGCCTGCAACAAAAGGATTAATTAACAAAATTTTATAAAAGTTATACTTACATTTGCTTAAAACATACTGAAAATTACGTTTACTTTCACATGGTAACCCATCTTCAAGGTGACAGGTCACTAACAGTAGTCTTCAAATGTACCCCAAAGCGTGCGTATATTTTTTAAAATACGAAGAAGCAAAAGAACCACAATCAAGAAATTGATATTGTTCATGCTTAGTAATAAATTATATTTAACTGTAAATAACCATGAGTTTTAAGTTTATTCTATATGCTTTTAAAAGAATAACTATGAAAACAATCCATGAATTTATAAAAATGTCTGTGAACAAGAAAATTTAAATAAACTATAGTGGGTTATCCGTTCTAGTGAAACGTAGTTGTAGGTTGAAGCAGATTAACTGAATTTGGCCTCGTTAGTAGATAGCCCACTAAGTTATAAAACAAGAAAATCAAATTGAGTATAGAAACAACATTTTATATATACACATATATCAATTAAGGCTTTTTTTTACAAATAAGAGGAATGTCTTTAGGATGGGTTCAACGGACGTTAAAATGTTCATAGCAATAAATGCAGAAAAGAGAGTTTGTGCGTATGTATGTGTGAGCGTTTGTCAGTTAGGAATGTCTTTGATGTAGCCTTTAGTCGGGTAAGTAGCTCAGGGACAGCGAAGAAGATGAGAGGGAAAGGAGGCGAGCATAGTGGATCGCTTGACGAGGTCAAGGGACGTGCTAATTATGCTCGTACTTTCACAACTGGCGATGCTTTTTGTGTCGACTTTTTATTTCGTCTTTCTGTGTCCCAGCAGATCATTTGGGAATTCACACCCGTATTTAATTCTGGACTTCCCATTAGATGATAAATAAAATTCGCGTAGGCTCGGGAACACGAATTTGATATTTATTAATTTTTGGTTTTCTGCCGGAACATATGCGTGGAGCCGGGTGCACAAAGACCAGTTTTGGTCATTTGCATTCTGGTCCTTAGAGTGCTAATATCCGGTCCCTCGCTTTGCTCGGTATCGCCACAAAGCACAACTAACAATGACTGTAATTATTAATTTTTTAAAAATACATTCCCCGGTCATTTTTTCACTTCCGCTTGTCATTGTTTATTTGCAAAAATAGTGTTTAATATGTTTGTTGCCAATTCTCAGAGAGAAAAATGGATAAATCCAGTTTCATTTGTTGGTTTCATTAAAATACTAAAAATTGTTTGTTTGTTTTTTAATAAAAATTGCTGGAATTGCGTTGTGCGGTGTTGTTTTTCATTTTTTTTTTTTTTTTTGTCGTTACGTATGTTAAACTTTGCCAAAATTTATAATTTATATTATATTAGAAGTACTAAGAAAGAAATTTAATGAATTGTAGGAAGTGGAACAAAGGAGGGGGAAATTTATAAAGACTGAGTGAAAACTTTTGATTGATTACAGTCACAGAAATATTTTCTTTTTTAATTTACGTACAGAAATAATCCAACTGTTGTGAAGAATAAAAATAAATAATTAAAATAAATTTAAAACCGATTACACCCGAAAATTGGATTAAATTACATTTCTGAATTCTTCAAATAAGTTTTTACTTTTTTTTTCTTACTACCTGCAACGACAAGAATTTCAAAATCGTACTAAAAAAATTAGAAATCAATTTTCTTTTTTTATTGTAGACTTTTTCCTGTCAAATCCGAAAAACATAATGAGTTTTATTAAATCATACAAAAATAATTCTGAAAAAAAAAATATATATATATATATATTTTAGTTTGTTTCTATAAATTTAAACTCGCTACTAGTTTGACGATGTGCATTGTGGTGCAGTGGATATCGACTCAGAACAACCAATCGGAGAACCGAGTTCAAATACCAGTTGAATTCCTTGCATCCACTTACGCACAAATACCTTTGGGAAAGGTAATCCATCTCTTCCCTCCAGTTATGGATTAAATAATAGGCCAGATTGGGTTCTACAGCTTCGGCTGGCAAATCGTCTGCCGCAGAAATCAATGACAACCTACTGCGGAATAATCTTCTGTCAGTCAATCATGTCTCTTTCGAGACATGATCGCCCAATGCGTGTATTACGTATGGCACTTAACGGACTAGATTGACAACTAAGTCTCACCGTTTTACTGTTTAACTTATTCTTTTATGTGCTGTGTCCTTTCAGAACGTAGGCGATCATGGCCTTCCACATTTCCCTAGTGGTTCTTAGCACGCTTTCTCCTGTTACACCACCCAAACCCCACCCCGTCATCTATTTGCTCAAGTCTTTCAAGTATGTTACGCGTTGTTTTCCTCTGCCTCTCATTCCCTCTATCTGACCTGTGACTATCAGATTCTCCAAGCACTCTTTCCTAATTACATGTCACAGGAACTGTCTTTTCCTGATGTTATAAGTTTCCTTTTCGTTTTCTCTTCTCCAAAACATCATTGTTGCTAACATATTCGATCAATGGTATCCTCAGCATCCTTCTGTAGAATCACATTTCGGTTGCTTCAAATTTCTCCTTCAACTTTGATAAGATTGCCCAGCATTCCATCTCAAAGAACAGATCACATAGCAGTCCAGTACTTTCTTCTTCGTTTCTAGCGAAATTTTCCTGTCTCTTAATTCTCTTCTCAGCCTCGGGAATGCATCTTTGATTATAGATCAAACCGTCTCTTCTAGTCTAATAGATTCTTTTCTCGATTTTGTCTCCCGTAGAAAAACTTCCCAATTTCTTGCTTCCCTGCTACTTACAATCGCTTTTCTTTATTTGCTTTGTTTTGGGAGTACTGTAGATTTTTTTCTGTTTACCGTCAACACAGTGTCAATAGGCTTAGCATCCTTCTGTAAAACCACGTTTCTGCTGCTTCAAGTCTCCGTCTTCATCTGTGAAAAGATCGTCCAATATTCACTGTCATAAAAGAGGATTGATATTACATAGAGGTTCAGCTCTTACTGTCTCTTAGTACACTCGCCTTATATCGGGAAATTGAATTAGGGATAAGTTGTGACATAGACCTCCGATGCTGAGAGAGTTCGCCACAGATCAATTTCCGACTAAAGCTATTATTTCCGGCCCAACTGCAGAAAAGGACATCTTTAGAGGCGACACCGATTAATATAAGGCGACCTAATTTGATGTTTCTCTGTTTATATTCATTACTAAAACATACCAGTTGCAAAACAAGTAGCAACCCGAAATAGTTAAGCTGTGATTAAATACCGACAAAGATAATGTGTTTTGCTTCGCACAAATGCTGATGAATAGAAGTAATTGATGCAGTTAACACTGAAAGAATTTTTTTTAATCATATCACCCCAAGCAATGCATTCCACTGCCACTATAGCGCAAGGGGTTACATAGAGCAACTGAATATAGGAAATGTCAGAAGGAGGGTGATAGACGAGTAAGGAGGTACATAGAAAGAGTGTTTGAGAGAATGGGTGCGAGTTAGTGAGTTAGAAGGTGTCTATTGACCTTACATTTAAACTCCTGGAGGTTGTAGCCGTCGGGGAAGCAAGCATGCGGAAGGGAATTCCACAGGCGAGAAGTGCGAGAAAAGAAGCTATTGGAGTAGAAATTGCGGTTACATTTCATCGGTTTCACTGTAAAAGGGTGGGACCTAGTTGCTAATCTAGTATCTCGTGCAAATTCATACCTAGGGGGCACCAGTGATCTAAGTTCATCAGAGCAGAAGCCGTGAAATTATTTATAGAAGAGGCACAGGGAAGCCACATCATGCCGGTGAGAGAGTGACTGCCGGTGGTCAGCCAAGTCGGTATCAATCACATTACAGATTCTCCGTTGTATTTTGTCAAGAACCCCGAGGAGAATAGCAGGGGCACCCGACCAGATGTGGCAGCAGTATTCAATACACGGGTGCAGGATAGATTCAGACGGAAAGAACTTCCGGGCCCTGCACAGTGAGCCGACTTTCATAGCAGCGAATTTAGCAATGGATTCGACGTAATCATTCCACTTGAGGTCCACTGAGAGTGTCAGGCCAAGCAGGCGTAGTGTTTTACTCTCTGGGAGGCAAGCCTGTTCCATGCTAATGGGAGGGAGGGAGGTGTGGTTGTCTGTCGTGGTTAAGAAATACAGTAATTTGATAAATTATTAAAAGCAAATGAATGCAGAATATTCGAAAAGGTAGGTTGTTCTTAAAAAATTAAGATAATTATATATGTATAAATGTTCATTTATTCTCTTATTTTCATTGCGAATTCGTTACATTCATTAACGGACAAATATCCCTGAAAAAGGTAAATTCACCTTTTTTCCTCCGTGTTTAATTGTAGGATTTTTATAGGTACCTCCACTCATTTTCGATATCTAAATTTTGAACTGAAGTTCTAAAAATAAAAACATTTTCTTGAAACTTATTTTACTATTAATTGAAAGCTAAATTTTTAAATTTACTATTTCCAGTAAGCAAAATACTCTGGTGTATTATAAACAAAAATTATATTGATTGGAATCTAACATTTTTAAAATTTTGTTTTTAAACTTTCAATTTTGGGGGTCCATTTTTAAACGATCAACATATTTGTAAACAAAACTTAATTATCGATTTTAAAAATCTTGCAGAAATAAAACATACAACTGTGACACACCATTTTTTTTTTGAAGATTAGAAAATTTAATGTTAACTTTTTCTGAGTTACAGAAGTATTAATTTTTCATAGCCTAAAATTTAGAATAAGACTATTTCTTAAACACAGAGTTCAAATTTATAACCGTTTTCCACCGTATGTGTTGACAGATTGACAGATCTGTGATAAGATGTATGGTGACCATAAGTAACATAATTGTACAAAGTTTTTTCCTCTAAGGGGAACAAACTCTGAAATACATGACATTTTAATTGAACATAGAAATTACCGCACAAAAAAAAACTTCAAATGCACACACACAAAAAAAAAATTAAAATTATTTTAAAAATAGGAAAGCACGACGAGTTATATTAAACTTTTTTTTAATTTTCGATTAGTAGATATAATCTTTGCTTAATAAGTTTATAAACTAACCCGAACAAATCTTTGAAGTATTTTTACAAATATTTTTGGAACTTTATCATTTATTATAATTAAAAAATTTCATTATTTATCGTTTTTTTTTTCAGACTATAACGTCTATTATTTGTTAAAGTAATTAAAAGCTTATCAAATTAAATATTGTCATAGTTATATTGCATTTTTTATTTTACTATTATGAGAAAATTTCCGGAAATACAGGCAAAATGTTTAAAAAAAATAATAGATGATTTACATTCCCAATGAGTTCTGCGTTTAACTAATAAAACCAATTTTTCCAACAAAATTTAATTTCTTAAAATTTCATGAATTTACGTGGAAGGTGGGTAGTAGATGTAAAAAATATTTTTACCTAGATTTTATAAAAACAATAATTTCCAAAATAATTTAATTCATTTGTGAATTAGTTCTGAAAGTTTCATTAAAATCCGACAATTATTTGATTCTTGCAAGAATTCCCAAATTAATGTGTTTGTCACCGCAAAAAAGTGAGTTATATAAAATTACGTTTTCCATTTTAAACTCTCGTAACGTTTTAGTTACCCGCTAAAATCAAAACAAGATTTTTTGCCCAAATTTCGAACGTGGATTAATTTATTTTGTAAATAATTAGAAAATACTTTGATCTTTCCTCTCAATAATAACATAAACATTTTGATGGAAAAGGTTCGTTTTTATTAAGTTTGGGCTTTTTTTTTTATATAACTATGCAGTTTTTTCCGCTATTTAGTGGAGATCAGCAGTTAAATGCCATACGTGATACATGCTTGGGCGATCATGTCTCAGAAGATTATCCCGCAGTAGGTTGCCATTGCTTTCTGCGGTAGACTAGTTGCTAACCAAGGCTAGAGAACCCAATCTATCCTATTATTTAACTCATAACTGGAGGGAAGACACGGATTAATACCTTTCCCAAGGGTATTTGCACGTAAGTGAATGCAATTAATTCGACTGGAATTCGAACTCGGCTTCCCGATTTCTCATTCCGAGCGGATATCCAATTCACCACAACGCACATCCTTAGTGGAGCTACCTACTTAAAAACGTCATTGTAATTTCTAAAATAATGTTAATGCAAAATTTGCCAGCAAAAAAAACAAAAAATAAACCGTTCTCATAATTCAAAACATGTTCAGGGTTTAATTAAACCACAAACGGTTGATAAATCGTAAAAAAAATCACTGAATATATTGATTGCAGTCAGTTAAGTGTCATTGGGACATCACTGACTGGACGGAAGATTTGCTCGCAGAAGGTTGCCATTACTTTCTGCAGTAGACCAGTTGCCAACCAAGGCTATGGAACCCCATTTATCCAGTTAGTTAACCCATAGATGGAGTGAAGGTACGGATTAAAATCTTTTCCAAGGGTATTTGCGCGTAAGTGAATGCAACGAATTCAATTGGAATTCGAACTCGGTATTGCGATTTCTCCCTCCGAGCTGACATCCACTGCACCACAGGTGGTGTTGATTTTTTTTTTTTTTTTTTTTTTTTTTTTTTTTGCAAATTTTTATAAAGTATAATCGTGGATGCTGGGTAATTTCCTCAGACCATAGGACATTTCAGGCAGCAGAATACTTATCATTGACGAGTGATGTGAGAAATGTGGAAGTTTAAGCGAAAATGGAAACAAAAAGACATATAGTTGCAATCAAAAGAAGATTGTTGAAATCTTTGACACACATAATGAAGAAAGAAGGCTAACACTAAAAGGACATACTGAAGTCAAGAGAAGCTTAGGAAAACCTCTAGGTAGCTACCTGACGAACTTGTGTAAATAGATAACAGAACGGGAAACTGGTAAGGACAATAAGGGTTAAACATAGCTTAGAGCGACACAGGATAGGGAAGAGGATGTGCACGTAAAAGAAGGGCAAATCTTTTTAATTCTGTTTTTCATCGAGTTCGCACTAACAGTCAGTTAAGTGACATACGAGATACACGCTTAGATGATCATGTCTCTTTCGATCCATGACTGACAGAGCAGAAGATTTTCCCGTAGTAGATTGCCATTTCTTTCTGCGTTAGATTGCGAATCAAGGCTATAAAATCTAATCTGTCCTACTATTCAGCCGATAGCTAGAGAGAGACGAGACGGATTAATACCTTTTCTAAGGGTATTTTCGCGTAATTGAATGCAACGAATTCAACTGGATTTCGAACCCAGCACTCAGATTTCTCATTCCGTGCCGATATTCACTGCACCCAAAGACACATCCGTTTACTCTAAGTAAGGCAATACAGCCACTAAGAAGACTCGTTATCGCGTGCACGTCTGTTTTTTGTTTGTTTGTTTTTTGTTTTGTTTTTTTTTTGTTTTGTTTTTTTTTGTTTTGTTTTTGTTTGTTTTGTTTTGTTTTTTGTTTTTTTGTTTTTTGTTCGCTTTGGAGGTTTTTTTTTTTTTACGAAGTAGCTTTAAAGAACCTTTCCTTTCAAAAACAATTTGAGCAAGAAGGAAGTTTTAAGGAAAATATAGACAAGAAAAGTAATAGTTATTAATATTATCAGAAAGTTATAACTGAAATGACTGAGAGACAAAACGAAACAGACGGTTTTGAAAATTTAAACACGCAGGATAAAATTTAGGCAAGATAAAACAAAATAACGAATAATTCGTTTGAAGTAATGGATGACATAACAAGGACAAAACGTGATGGTAAAGAAAAAGAAAATATGTTTCACAAAAGAGAACAGACAGCTGTGTTTTTCATACAATCTTTTCACTGGGGAAACTTATTTAAATGAAATAGTTTCATTTTCTTTGGACTTATTTTTAGCTCGGACGTAACTAAAGCAGATAAAGATATTTGGAAAATCCAACATATGCCTATATCATGTAACATTAAACTAGTCAATGGTTTCAAAATGAAATCTTAATCAGAATTAATGTTGTTTATATTTCTGATATATCACGTGAATATTTTATATGCTAGCTTAAAATAATTTTATTTGCACTATTCACGTTCACATTATTGCCTTCATTTTTCTTATTACAACGTTTCGACATTCATACTATAGTCCTCATCTTTGTTGCTGCTACTACAACGTTTCGATCATTTAGCCCTCCTCCCTTCATCAAGTTACAATTATCTTTTTTATTTACACTTTCTACAGTCATACTATATAGTCTTCGTCTTTGTTACTGCTACTTCAACGTTTCGTCCGTTTTGCCCTCTGGTCTTCACCAAGTTACATTTATCTTTTTTATTTACACTTTCTACATTCACACTATTGTCCTCGTCTTTGTTGCAGCTACCACAATGTTTCGATCGTTTTGCCCTCTCGTCTTCATCGATACATGTAACCTGTATTAAATTACAAACTGAACCCTTTATCCCAAATATCCTTTTACGAACTTGGCAGCATTATTTCTCGATTTATATACAAAATTTATTTGGGCAGTAACCTTTCAGGGTAAACTGTTCTCGTTCATTTGCCCAAGTCTACACACGTAGATTAACTAAAAGGTTCAGTTTGAAATTCCTTGTTGGTAACCCGGATTGATGTAGACCTGATAAAGGCCGAAGAGCACAACAGTGAAAACGTTGAAATTTTTTTTTATTTTTAATTATATCACCCCAAGCAAGGCGAAAACGCCACTGATGCGCAGGGAGCTACGTAAGAGTGAAAAGATTGGAAAAGAGAAAAACCGGAAACCACATCCTAAACAGGAAAAAAGGATGAGCCTCTTCACCTGTTCAATAGACGTGGGTGGAGTGTGAACCGGGCGATAGTTTAGTCTATCTACTTCAATTGAAAAGAAAAATAAAATAAAAAAGAGTGAAAAAGATTGGAAAAGAGAAAAACCGGAAACCACATCCTAAACAGGAAACAAGGGATGAGCCTCTTCACCTGTTCAATAGACGTGGGTGGAGGAACAACAAAGTTAAAGCGTCCGAAAATAAATAGTGAAAAGAATAACTTCTCATCCCAGAAATTTAAACAGAAATTTAAGAATTGGTGTAGATATAGATAGACTAATTGGAGTAGACAGACTAAACTATCACCCGGTTCACACTCCACCCACGTCTATTAAAAAAGGTGAAGAGGCTCATCCCTTGTTCCCTGTTTAGGATGTGGTTTCCGGCTTTCTCTTTTCCAATCTTTTCACTTTGTTTTTCAATTGGAGTAGATAGACTAAACTATCGCCCAGTTCACACTCCACCCACGTCTATTGAACAGGTGAAGAGGCTCATCCCTTGTTCCCTGTTTAGGATGTAGTTTCCGGCTTTCTCTTTTCCAATCTTTTCACTCTTACGTAGCCCCTTGCGCATCAGTGGCGTTACCGCCTTGCTCGGGGTGATGTGATTAAAAAAAATAATCACATTAACTTCTTTAGTAGTCATAGTAGTCAAGGTTTTTTAAATATTCTAAATGAATACAAAAGGGAAATTATTAATCTTCTTTTATGTGTCTTTTCTCTTTAAACGTGGGCGATTATGACTCTCCACAAGTTCCTTTCTTCGTAGTTCGAAGTAATATTTTGTTTCTTTGTTATCTCTCCTAGCCCATGTCGTGCCATCCATTATTGATGGAGGCACGGTGGAGTAATGGATAACAGGAAAAGGTATGTGTCCATCTCCCCAGCTATGGGTAAAATAGCAGGGCATACTGGGTTTTGTAGCTTTGGTTAGCAATCCGTCTACCGCTGTAACCTACTACGGGAAAATCTTCACACCGCATGCGGTTGGGGATTGTTTGTGGAGCCAAAATGTCCCATGAAATTTCTAGGGAAGAAGCTGGCTCAACCCACCCACGGTGAATGACACCCACCACATACAGGCAGGCAAAACAAAGAAGAAAAACTCTTGTTTTATTCGTTTTATACCTTCAAATATTCTAACTACTCAGGCTATATATATATATATATATATATATATATATATATATATATATATATATATACAGAGGACTATATAGTGAGCACTGCATTCACCAGTTTAATCTAGAGAAATCAATTCATCATTCTAAATCACAAAGAACTTAGGAAACCCCATCAATTGAAGACTTTCAATAGCGACAATAACTAAAATGAACAACCTATATTACTCAAAGAGATAATAATAGCATAATCATAATGTGGAATTTCCATACTAATTTAAACAATTGCGAAGGAGTCACCCATCAACACTAGAAAGCACTAAAACAATTAGTAGACTTCAGTAAGAATTGAAAACCAACTGCAGAAAAATCTTAACACGATATGCGATTAGGGACTGCTTGTGGAGCCCCTAAAAGTCCCATGAACCTTCTTCTAGAGAAGAAGCCGGCTCAACCCGCCTAGTGTGAATGCTACCCACCACAGAGAGGCAGACAAAACAAAGAAGAGAAACTCTTGTGTTATTCATTTCATGCCATAAAATTATTTCTTCAGACTAATGATGGCACTTAATGCAGTGATAACTTTTCCAGTCTGATAACACCAAGAAGTTGCCTTCATGACAAATTGACCATGGTGTGATTTGAACCCCAGTTTCAGAGACAAAAATAATCTAACTACTCAGACTATATTTATATAGTGAGCACTGTATTCACCGGTTTCGCTTTATAGATTAGTAATGTTGTGCGTAGTGCTACAGTGGATATCAAGTCGGAACGACAAATCAGGGAGCCGAGTTCGAATTCCAGTTGAATTCCTTGCATTCACTTGTGCGCAAATACTGTTGGGAAAGGTATTAATCCGTCTCTTCCCTTCAGTTATGGGTTAATAATAGGCCAGATTGGGTTCTATAGCCTTGGTCAGCAACCAGTATACAGCAGAAAGCAATGGCAACCTACTGCGAGATAATCTTCTGCTCAGTAAGTCATGTCTCTTTCGAGACATGATCGCCCAAATCGTGTATCACGTATGGCACTTAACTGACTGACTGAATGTCTTACTAATCTCTCTCTACCCACTTATTGTGCTGTATATTGCAATAACCCTTTCTTTCTTTCCATCTACTACCATGTTGGTTGTTCTTTCCCCTCAAGTAACAACCTTGTATATTGTAAAGCTTTCTCAAGAATACAACAGTTCTATAGCCTTGGTTGATTACCAGTTTACCACAGTAAGAATTGGAAACCTACTGCAGGAAAATCTCTGCACCACATGTATTTGGGGAGTGCTTGGAGAGCCAAAAAGTCCCACGAAACTTCTATAGAAGAAGCCGGATCAACCCACCAAGGGTGAATGCCGCTACAAGTACAATTTAGGTAAATAACTTGTTTTTTCTTTCCTCTTTTGTATTCAATGCTCTGGATCCAATTCTTGTGGGGTTCCAGAACATCCGGATTAAAAAGACGGTTTTAATGCGGGCTATCCAGTCCACAAAAATACAACGCAAATTTCGAGAAAAGACAACGCAATAAGAAATGCTGTATAAAATTAAGAAAATTTTGTATTTGACAATATATATACAATATAAACAATTTGTACAATTCTGTGTATCTTTTATGGAAGAGTGTCTTTTATATTTGCGTAAATGTCTGTTGAATATAAAAGTGTCTGTTGTCTTTAAACGAATGTCGTTGAATATAAAAGTGTCTGTTGTCTTTAAACGAATGTCGTTGAATATAAAAGTGTCTGTTGTCTTTAAACGAATGTTGGTTGAGTATGAAAGTGTTGGTTTCAAGTCTGTAATTACACAGAGTAGTAGCACAATGTTTCTTTCCTTTTAATGTATCAGCTGTTAAGTAGGTGGAAAAGGAAAGTGTTTCAAATTGTGTTTAAAAGGAGTGTGAATGAGAATTCCCGAGGGGAGAGCGAGAGTCAACCGGAGATAGTGCAATTGATAGTCTATCTGTGAAACGATGAATCAGTCTACTTAGTAAGTCTATGTTACTTCTCCTTTCTTGTTGCTGAGAGCCGTAAAAAGTTTTATAGCCATTACAGGTGTTTCGTCTCTTCTTTCCGTTCATAACAGTTGAGCGGGCAAAGGATTAGTTTGTCGGCACTGGTCTCTTTGTTGTCGGCGCCTATCGGATTGTGTGCATCTGACACTGCACTCCTCGGAATTGAATGGCGTGGCTGACTGACAGATTGACTGCTTGCTTGAGTGACGGATCGACCAAACACTCTCACTGATCCTCTAGACTGACTGACTGCTGTGACCAGTCAGGAGACCTCCTTAAATATAGAATTCTGGTCACGTGGGAGGATCCGGAACAATCTTTTTTTTAGCTGTGAAAAAAAAATGTTTTGATGACGTATTTTGAATTTTTCGATTTTGCCAATCAATCAGGATTCAGAATATGATTTTTCACACTGACTTGTGGTTTAGAAAAGCTTTTAACCGTTTGGATCCACTTTTGCATGTGTGCAATTTTACTTTGGAGTTTTCCCAAATGTAGTCGTTTGAAGTTGATTTTTGCGGTTGTGTAATTTATTTTCTGTTTTTGATGAATGATATAGAATTTGTATCCTATATTCTCTAAGCATTTTGCTCATTTCCTAGAATTTCAACTGTCTCTTTCTAATTGTAAGTACAAGTGTCCTTTTGATTTGATTTTAAACGTCTTCGTTGGTTAGCTCTTCCCTTTATAGTATTCTCAGTATCCTTCCGTAGAACCACATCTCTGTCGCATCAATTTTCTTCCTCATCTGTTGTTCAGCATTCACTGTCATAGAGGAAGATATATATCACATAGCAGTTCGACACTTCATTCTTCGTATTTTTCCAGATGTATATGGATGTGCGTTGTGGTGCAGTCGATATTCGTTGCATTCACTTACGCGCAAATTCCTTGGGAAATGCATTATTCCGTTTCTCTCCATCTAACCATGGGTTAAATTACTGGATTAATTGGGTTCTACAGCCTTCATTGGCAACCAATCTACCGCAGAAACTAATGGCAACCTACCACTAGAAAATCTTCTGCCCTGTCAGTCATGTCTCTTTCGAGCCAGACGCTTAGGTGATCATGTCTCTTTCGAGAGATGATCACTTAAGCGTCTGACTGCATAAAAAGTGCCATGGGCCATTAGGAAAATGTAGCCAAAAAGATTTTTTTTAAATATATTGTAAGGTTATCGTATAATAGTAGGCAATGCTGAAAAGAGGGTTGAAGAGAGTTCATAAAACAATAAAAAAACGAAGTCCGTCTTATATAAGTAATACGAATAATCACAAAATGTGATGATTAAAGTTAATAGTTTAATAAGCAAGAAAATTTGATTGAACATCACGAAAATATTTTAATCTAGTTTAGTGAATATAAACAGAAAAAAACAGGTTGAATAGAGTATACATAAAAGCAACTAAACTACCACGTCTAAGTAAACATCACAAACGGAAATATGTTACTTGAGCGAGGAAGTACATGAAAACTGATTCCTTATAAGTAATTTTAGGGATGAAGGTCGAGCTACTTTATATGGTCTAATAGCTGAGCTGGAGGTTGGGTTTTTAATAGAAATAATCATCTAGCTCAACGTCAAACGGGGGCTAATTTATGTTACATCTACTTTGCATATTGTGTATCGGTTCAGTTAAGGGCCATATGTGGTACACGCTTGAGCGATCATGTCTCGAAAGAGGTATGACTGATTAGGCAGAAAATTTTACCGCAGTAGGTTGCCATTACTTTCTGCGGTAGACTAGTTGCCAATCAATGCTATAGAACACAATCTATCCTGCTATTTAACCCACAGCAAGAAGAGACAGATTAATAACTTGGGAAAGTTATTAATCTGTGATTATTTGCGCGTCAGTGAAAGCAATGAATTTAACTGAAATTCGAGCTCGGCTCTCCGATTTCACGTTCCGAGCCGATTATTATATTAAACGCAGTACTAGATTGGCGGCAAGGTCTCATCAATTCACAGTTGAATTAGACAAAGAGAAACATTATTAAGGAGCGAGAACAATAGAAGAATAATGATGAAGACAGTAGATAACGATTGGCATTCACCACAACTCACATTCATGCACCACAACGCACATTCATGTATCGGTTGCCGAATCGAAGTTCAAATTCCGGACGGATTCAATATGTTCACTTCCCCACAAATACTCTTGGAAAATGTATAAATTCATCTCTTCTGCTTGTTATCCATGAGTGCAAACAGGGCTGACTGGATTCTCTTGCCCGCAAGAAACCACCAGTTTAGCAGAAGAGAAAACTCTAAATTTAAAAAGATTATTTGAAAAGCAATAGTCACCGCCAGGTTATTTTGACCTAGAAACATGACCGCTGAAACAGTTCATGTGTTGGTGGGTCACGAGACTCGTGAGGGCATAACGACGCTAATTCACATTAAAGAAAATCACCAAACTGTTACTTTCAATCAAAAAGAATTGAAATTCCGGGTAAATAATTAGATAGTTTAAGTTGTTTGGATTTATGCATGTTGCAAGGTAGGACAGCCAGTGAGAATGGAACTCACAACTCATTATTACTGGCCGAGCAGTCTCGCCTCAGTAACTATTACCCAAAGTCGAGGAACATCATATAAAAAGAGTCAGTGGAAATTTTTACATTTGAAGGACATGAAGTAAGAAAGAGAAACAGAGTAAAACAGCGTGTCAACTACTTAACGAGTTTATATAAATATATTGAATAATAGGGATGTTAGAGACATAAATACTACTTCGTACAAAAAAAGACATAAATTTGAAGAGCACGTTGTTCTCACACGTTCTGAAAGGTAAATAAAATAAACTTGCATAATAAAACCTAACACTCCTAAAACAATGTAGGATCAATATCTTTAAAAATATAATGAATAAAAATTATAAACTGAAATTCGCCCTATGTAATTCTCATATACTTATAATCTGATCATCTTGACTACAGTGGTTGATTAATACCAATCATTTTTTTTTTTTTTGTTTTTTTAATCATACCACCTCATGGAAGGCAGTAAAGCCACTAAGACATTAGGAGAAAACTGAATGTAAAAGAAAGTTGGTTCACTGTACTAGACAAGTTCTCTCTCTTGAATCTATCTTACTTCTTTAAAAATTTACCATACTCTCTTGCTTTGAATATTTCTGCCACGCCACATACTGGGCCATATGTGGCGTGGCAGAAATATTTAAAGCGTAGGAGAATGGTAATTTTTTAAATATGTAAAATGTACCCCTGCGGTATATTTAGAGATTCTTGATAAAATTCAAAAATAGATCCGCTATATTATTGGTCGTGACCTGGCTTTTCAGATTCAGTAATTTTTAACCGCCGTAATTCTGCATACCTGTGTCTTTTCTATAAATACTTTCATGGTAACTGTTCGGATGAACTTTTCACTGTGGTACCTAGACTTTATTATATTAAACGCAGTACGAGATTGGCGGCAAGGTCTCATCAATTCACAGTTGAATTAGAAAAAGAGAAACATTATTAAGGAGAGAGAACAATAGAAGAATAATAATGAAGACAGTATATAACGATTGACATGGCATTTAAATTTTTCAAGATCAGAATTGCCTGTAAAGGAAGAAGGTACACAAGAGTTCCACAGGCAAGAAGAGCGAGAAAAAGAAACTGCTAGTATAGGACTTACAGTGACATCTAATTCAACTGTGAATTTGAGACCTTGCCGCCAATCTAGTACTACGTTTAATATGATAAAGTCTAGGTACCATAGTGAAAAGTTCATCTGAAAAGTTCATCCATGTCAGTTATTTATAGAAAAGGCACAAGTAAGTAGAATTACGGCGGTTGAAAATGGCAGTCTTTAGTTGATAGATGCAATAATTTTCCGTGAGTTTATGATCGACTTTCAAGATCTTAATTTTTTAATTTCTTTACTTATTCATTATCAGCGCTTTTCTCAGTCCAATGCCGGGTTCAGGCCATTCCTGTTGTCTAATAGACACAGGGAATAATGAGCCATGTCGTGTTGTCAGAGTTCTCTTAGGCTGGTTACACTACTATTACTGAAGAGCCTCATTTACCCATAGTTTTACTATACAGCACCACGTCTACCCACTGTGAGTGTTGCTTTCTAATTACTCTATTGTGACTTCTATGGAAAGTGCTCTGGCGAACTACATTCTTCAGCTACACCAGTCCTAACCTTCAAGGCAAGAACCAACATCACTACGCGCATTGTAGAGAACCTCAATCACTTCCTCCGGTGAGAAGTGAGTTCCACTCAAGAATTTTCTTCCCGCGGACCATGGCTCTGTGGAACCGACACCCAAGATGTTTTTTTTCTAATGAACCTGTTCAAGTTTAGGGTTATTTTCCTTACATATTCGCATAAACAGTGCCTCTGACTCTGTAACCCTTTACCTCAAATGGTGCCCGAGTATGGTACAGGATGGAACTCACTGTAAAAAAAAAAAAAAAAAAAAAAAAAAAAGAATAAATTAAGTCACTGGTAAAAGGTAAGTATTAAAAACAGTCTGACCAAATCTACCAAAATCGAAAGCTTGAAAAAAAAAAGATAGAAATTAAATGAAAAGACAGACACACGTTAACAAAAATAATCTATAGTACTTATTGTAAATAGAAATCAAACTAAGACAGTGCTGTAAAAACAACAAACAGTAAGAAAGTGAAAGCGGCCAGGGACCCAGTGTTTTACACTAAAACGATCTTCAAATGAAAGGATATATATATATATATATATATATATATATATATATATATATATATATATATATATTCCATTTGTAAACGAGTTATTACGCGGCCTAGGTTTCTACTATGAGTGGTGTCTTCAGGCAATTTTCAATAAAATCACCCCAAAACACCACTCATGGTAGAAACCTAGGTCGCGTAATAACTAGTTTACAGGTGGAAAATATTCAAAAGTTCTACAATATAATTGTATTGAACATTTGTTTAATACAAATGTGCACTGGTCTCATCTTATTATGACCAGAAATTAATTAAACAATCAATCAATCACTCAATATATAGTTTCATTGAATAATATAGACAAGTTCTGTCTATTTATTTTGTATAAGATCCGTTCGTATGATCTGATTAGCTTAATTTTGGGGAGAGATTACGGAGTTCTGATCGGCATTGTTAGCGCTGATGAGTTTATTAAGTTTAGATTCTGTTAATAATAATCTAAATGTTCTATGTTCACTGAACATTAAATGTTCATCCTTTGATAATGGCTTATGTAAGCCGAAAGCTCAGACCTGATAAAAAAATCAACAATTATTGCAATTTCTTGTCGTCTTTCCATGACAACACTATCAAGCTAATCAGATCATACGAACAGATCTTACACAAAATAAATAGACAGAACTTGTCTATATTATTCAATGAAACCCGTATTAATGAAAAAATGCTGCCAAAATACACACACAATATATATATATATATATATATATAAGTGGACACTTAGAACAATACCCAGCGGTCTAATCTTATTATGACCAGAAACTAAGTAATTAAACAATATATATATATATAAGTGGACACGTAGAACAATACCCAGCGGCGATTTTCTGTTTAATGCTTTTATATATTTTTTGCCAAATGGAAAACGTTTTACAAAAATATATTTGATTGAAAATAGATTTGTTTATGTATTTTGCCATTCAAGGTATCATCAGACCCGAAAAGGAAAGAATGAAATGTATGTGTATTTGTGTGTATACTTAAATAATAAATCATCGTACATTTTCCCTAAGCTGGCGTTTTTCGAGATTAATGAAGAAAGAAAATGAGTGACTTTTAAAAAATCGTTAATATTTTTTTCTGTATCTTTTCTTAAAAATTATTAGTTTGCGTCGAAAGCTGTTAATGTATTTTCCCAGCATTTTTTTTTTATTATTATTATTGAATTAAAGGCAAATCCTCTTCTCAATATCAGAATGGTTTCAAAATGTGAAATTCATTTAACCTTTTCTAAAATTAATTTTCATGCAATTTTTCAGAATGGATTGAAAGTCAGATTTGTTTCTTTGGCCAATCCATGCGTTTTGCGTGTTGACAATGTATGTTTTTTTAAAACTGGATATAGAAGTACTAGCAAAAATTATTTTTTTAATCTGACAAATGGAAAACGTTTTATGAACATAGATTTGATTGAAAATGGATTTGATTATGCATCTTGCCATTCAAGACTTCATCAGTCCCAAAAACGAAATGTGTGTATTTCTCTGTATGACTAAATAATGAATCTCGTTATATTTTTCCGAAGCGTTTCTCGTAATTAAAGAAGAAAGAAAATAAATTAATTTGTTGTCTATTCAGTATAAAAGGACCGTCAAGCCAGATGTGTTTTCTTGCTGGTGAAGACTACCCTGGGTACGAGGCTAGACCTTGTCCCTGTCGATGTTGGAGTGGATGGTTTACCGTGGCCGATATTGCCGTGAAAAGTTGTTTGTTGAAGTGCAGTGTTTTTGCCCAACTGTGATACCACTGGAAAAGCGCCAGTAAATTGAAAAAAAGAACTACAAGACAGAAAAACACTAATTTTTTATAGATTGAAGATTTACTGATGACCAAACAAAGAAAAATAGAAAGGGAATGATAATTAATTTTTTCGTCTGGCGGAGAGGTAAAAGACAAAGAGACAATCTGGTTTTGGTCAGGACTGAGATTAAGTGACATCCCGGAAAGAAATAGATAATATTTTTACAACTAAGGACATCCCGGAAGGAAATAGATAATATTTTAACAACCATTGAGTGACGGCGAGGAAGGTCGACCTCTAGCCGCGAATTCGATCACTTGATAATGATTAACTTTTAAAAGCAGACATATATCCAAAAGGAAATAGGAAAGAATAGTAATTAAATTTTTCCTCTGCGGAAACACGATAAAACGTTCCAAATCAAGGAATTGTCCCCTTTTTTGTCACTTGTTGACCAAAGGGTTGATAAGGAAAAAGAGGAGAAAAGAGAGAGAAGGAAAAGGAAAAAATGATAAATCCCAAGTGCGAAAATGACCACGCACGATAAGAAAGAACTTTTAGCGAAAATTTGTCCGTTTAGGCTAGATCACAACTAACCTTTGGGAGACGGGCTTGATCAGATGACAAAAGAGAAAAAGGCCCAGTGACATATCAGAGAAGGCTGAGGATTTCCACGCTCTTCGGACAGTGATGGTGAGAGAAACTTACACAAAGCAAGGGTGGAGACGGGTTTGATCAGCTGACCAAAAGAAGAAGGCTTGGGTAAAATTCCAAGAAGTGCGGAGAGGCTCCCCCATATAAGGAGAACCCCTCCTCCCATAGGGCAGCCTTGATTAGTTGTTTTGGGAACGCTGGCATTCCCAGAGCCCACAATGCTCTGTACCCCAGCCCTTACGCTGGGTACATAGAAATAATACCTAGTAGATACACGCCAGTGTGAGACTCTGCGGAGACGAGAACAACCGCTTTGCCTGATCTGATGTGATTCACCGCCCTGATGAAAACCACCCGACTTGTTCCAGAAGTCTCGTTCAAGACACTGTTTAACGATAATCGGGAAGGTTCGATAGTTATTGCATGGAGAGTATGGGCCTGCTTAAGCCATCAATAACTGTACTATCAACTTTGTATCTAGGAATTTTATACATTTTTCCTTTCTCCAATTTTGTTTTCTTTCTTTTCTTTTGACTTTACTCTGACCGAACCAAACCAAGTCATCGCTTCCAGTCGACCATTCGTACCAAGCCAGTCTTGTGATCAATTAACACAACGTGGAGGCAAGACAAGACTTGAGCCGAAGCAATCAACTCTACAATCGGCAGAGGGGACCAAGCTTCAGTACGAAACAGCAGGGGGTAGATGTCATACAACGACAATACGGAGAGTGTCTCTTTTATTCCGTCAGCGGTGGCTGTTCTTGGTCGATCCGGTGCGCCTGTTAATGGGTAACTGGAATGCTGTCCTGTATTCCAAGTTAAATAGGGGCGGGGAGCTAGCGGGAAGGTGAATGGTCGTAACCTGGTCGATCTGATCATCGAGTTTGGTCTCGCTGATAGATACCGAGTCAATCACCCTGGGCGGGAGAGGTGGACATGGGTTCAAGTGGTTATCTACCTGTGTGGTCAGTTACCTGGATAGAATGCTAGTGAGAAGGATTGATCTAGATCTGCTAAATTGTCACGCGTTCTATTGGTTAGGCTATTTTGACCAAAAAATTGTCTGTGTCCGGATGGCGTTAGACTTTAGGCCAAAACTGGCTGGACACTAAATTCAATTCGTCCTTATTAGACAGGCGGGACTTCCGGCAACAGTTGACTAGTTTAATGCAGTCGGGGGTAGTGGGGCGGATGGTTATTAGGAATAAGTGAAGGGAGAGTTTAAAGGATAGGATTAGATCTTTCACCACCGAATTTCGCCAACGATTCGCTCTAGATAAGGTTTAGAAGGTGAAGGTAATTAGAGAGAGTCTGGGCCCGGGCTAGAAGCGATTCCCTAGAAATTGGTCTAGCAAGGCAGGCTCTAGCGAGCACTACCAGGATCAGGTAACGAAACTGTGAATATGGGCGCAGAAATGAACAAGGAGGATCAAATAGCTAATTTTGTAAGGTCGGCACCCAGGATGGGCAGTGCCTGCGGTTGAACAACTACATGAGTGAAGCGTTTCGACAGCATTCCCAGAATCGATTTACCAAGAAGACTAATCTGTGCGACTAAGACATTCGCAGCTATTTAACCGATTTTCCTCGACTTTCGTCGACTGAAGCGGCTAACTTGCGAGGGTTAGATCACTGAGGATGAAGTTCACTTGACGTTGAAGAGAGTCGGTCGAAGCAACTCTCTGGGGCTTAATGGCCTGCCCCTTTTAGGCTGTCACACATGTTTGTCTCGATTTTGACAGTGGTGTTCGACAACTTGTTTAAGCAGGGATCCGTCCCCAACCGGATCTCCAGGGGTGTGATCACGCTGTTGAGAAAGAGCAAGCATGGTGGGTGGGGGAGGGCATTTAGACGAGTACAGGTCCATAATTCTGCTAAAGACAAAGTTAAAGATTTTGGCGAAGATCCTGACAGATAGTTTGCAATCAGTTTGTGAAATTCGGTTGGCACTGAAACAGGCTTGGACTGTGAAAGGGCGAACAATTCAGACCTACTTGCATCTCATCAGAAGGATCCTAGGGGTTGTAAAAGATGACACTAGAGCTGCACTGGTCAGTTTGGATCAGTCCAAGGCGTTCGATAAAGTTGACCATTAGTCCGCCGGCCGCCGGCTGCTGTGGAGAAGATGAACGGAAAGTGATCCAGGGCTTTTGCGCTGTCACGCTCGGTTCTCCAGGATTGTCCGCTGTCGCTCCTACTTTGGCATTGGGGCCTCTCCTTCGCTGGCTGAGAGACAGATCATGCAAACCGGCCCTATCCAGAATCAGTGTCCCTGTTAGAGCTCAAATCAGAGTTTCCGCCGATGATGTATCCATTTTCGTGTAGCGCCGGCACGAAATTGAGGTACTCCAGAACGTTACATGAAGGTCCCTTAGGCCATGATTAACCGCGTCAAGTCTTCCGTCATGTGGTTAGGTGCTTCGAAGAGTGTTGCTTTTCCAGGGCCCTTCATTTAGACTGACGGTCCCGTCCGCATTCTTTGAGTGTAGTTTGGATCGGGTTTCTAGCTGAAGAAGAATTGGTTGGAGGTACTGGTAAAGGCCAGAGGTATGGTCCGGACTTGGCTCTAAAGGCGGTTGTCCTTAAAGGGTAGGGTTGAGGTGTGCTCTGTGTAGGTCTTTCCCCTCATTCTTTACTGGTTATCAGTACTCCCTCTCAGCAAGAAACGTAGGAAGACGATCGAACGATTGCTGTTCTCTCTCTTGTAGGGTAGACGCATGTTGGATGTCTGCAGAAAAATTTGTGCCCAACGTCCCTGTCATGGACGGTCGGGGGAGCTTGTTACTGTCATACTTGGAGTGTCATCAACACGTCTCGAGGTTAGTTTTCCTACGCATTGACAGGAGATTCATTCTAGGCGAGGAGTGTTAGGGCTGCCTTCCCTAGCCTTATCATCACTCCTTTCAGGTCTGTGACTGAATGCCGTCGGAATCACCGGAACAGTCAAAATTCTTCCACAATTGTCGTTCAGTCTTGCGTGCTACATAACCCAATAGAACATGCATTTTATCTCTTGAGGAAACCGAAGGAATAAACTACTGAAACAAAAATGAACAGGAGGCTGCGTTAAAAGTTTGGAAAGCATCATAAATGAAGAATACAACATTTTGGTGACGTCAGTGAGTTGCAGACTTGATGCTGTTATTGTTAGTAAGTGCTAAGCAACCAAATATTAAATGTTATTTACTTTAAAACTATGTACTTCTTTATTTTTTCAAACCAAAAAATGGTGTAATCTGATACAAATTGTGTTATGTCCAAAGTTGTTTAAAAAATTTAAATGTAAATACCAGGAAATAAAAGCCGAAATCCTGAAATCATGTCTCATATTCATCTTTGGTCTTAAATCCAAATGTCTTCAATGAACAACAAAAACAAAGTAATTGGTCTTACCGTTTCAATACTTTTGGAAAGATATATATATATATATATATATATATATATATATATATATATATATATATATATATGCGGTGTAGATATAGAAGAATCCAAAGGAGTATACTGTACATAACGTGGTAGGATAACTCTCTAGGAGAGCTCTAAATATATATGTATATAAATACATAAAAAGCAAATATATGTAAAACTTAAGACAGACACGTTATTCCATGGTTAAGCGGGAGTATGGCCTATTTCAGGCGAACCATCATCAGCTTCCGTCTTTATTGTACAGATGATTTTACATCTGTAAAATCATCTGTACAATAAAGACGGAAGCTGATGATGGTTCGCCTGAAATAGGCCATACTCCCGCTTAACCATGGAATAACGTGTCTGTCTTAAGTTTTACTTATATATATATATATCAGTTTCTTTAAAAACGACTGATAAAGTACTGTGGTTGAGTATTGTTATTTAATTTTACTTGTGTTTTTGTAATTTTTTTCTTTTCTGGACATGAATTATCTAGAAATTGTCAAAATGTTCTGTATTTCCAAGCGCTTTTGTCTATTCTTTTGTTCGTTATCAAGATGATTTTATTTATACTTTTAACTGAATGTATGTATTTTTTAATTAAATATTACACGTTTATTAATAAAAAAATTTACAGACCGCAGTACTTTGTCAGTCGTTATTAAAGAAACTTGTATAAAAGAGGGATTGCTACAAAGTTATATATATATATATATATATATATATATATATATATATATATATATATATATCAGGAGCGGGATGACTGCTTGCACAAATCTTCTAAGTTCTTGTTTTGATAATTCAAACAAAAATATTTTATGCAATTATACATTCTTTCTTAAAAGTAGTATTAGATGTAATTATATCCGAATTTCTTAGATGATTTGCTTTAATTATCATCATTTTTTACTTTGATTGCAATCAATTGAATTTCTATGTTACCAGAGCGTCATACTGAGATCGTTAGCAAGAAGTGGTCAAAAATAAATCATTAACAATTTGGAAAATGACAGATTTTTTAAATTACTAAAAACTGTAAATATCGCTGGTCACATCAGCTATTAAATACACATTGAGTTTGATTTTATGCCAGTCTCAACTCAGCTAAATTATTATCTATAAAGTACCTACCGTAGCGAGATAATTAACAAATTGCTCTCACCGTCTACTTTGCTGTTGAAATGAGTTCTTCTCTCTCTATGAATGTGGCCTCTCAATTATGGCTTCACATAGAGAAAACTAGGTCTTTCTAAATATTTCCTCATGTAGTGTGCCTTTTAATGTCACTTTTTTTTCAGGACGAAGGTAGTCACAGCTCGCCACATCTTCCTTTTCTTAATAACCTGGAGAAATAATAGAATATCTCCCTGTTACTTTTTCTACGGTTTTAGATTGTCTTTCTCATACGTTGTCCGCCACCGAAGATTGGATAGCTCTGTCTACCTTGTTATATAACCCTTAGCATGGGGGTTGGAAGAAGAGGTAGATTTCTACCTGTCCAAAGGACATTTATAGAAAAATAAGTTGACTTGAATTTGAACTCGATAAACTATATTTTAATGTATAACACATAATGCTCAAATTCAGGGTCCGGGGATAAAATATTGATATTGAGACAATATTGATATCAATCAGTTAAGTGCCATACATGATACACGCTTGAGCGATCATGTCTCTTTCGAGACATGACTGACTGGGCAGAAGATTATCCCGCAGTAGGTTGCTATTGCTTTCTGCAGTAGACTGGTTGCCATCCAAGGCTATAGAACCTAATCTGTCCTGTTATTTAACACATAACTGGAAGGAGGAGACGGATTAATACCTTTCCCAAGGGTATTTGCGCGTAAGTGAATGCAATGAATTCAACTGGAATTCGAACTCGGCTCCCCGATTTCTCGTTCCGAGCCGATATCCACTACACCACAACGAACATCCGTTATATTGATATAATTACCATAAAGGGAAAATTGATGAGGCAGTTCTTTCACCTGAATGATAGGCAGTATAAAATCTTTCTTTCCATTCATTTGTCGTACCTTACTGAAGCCTTAATGAAGCAGTTCTCCTCACTTGGATCATTTGCGGTATACAATCTTCTATATCTTGGTAATTTTTTAATCTGTATTAGCCTATGCAAGGCAGTAAAGCCACTAAGAAACAAGGCGTTACAAGGAGTGGAAAAATTAGGAACAGAAAGACGAAATAGTAATCAGGAGGACAGTAGATAGCGATTGACATTGCCTTTAAATTTTTGCAAATCAAATTTGGCTGGAAAGCATCGAGTTGGAAGGGATTTCCACACGCAAGAAGTGTAAGAAAATAAACTGTTAGCATAGAATTTATGGTTAAATGTAGCCAGCTCAATTGATGAGACCTCAACGCCAGTCAATTACTGCTCTTAAATTAAAAAACATCTAGATACCATAGCGAAGAGTGTATCCGAACAATTATCATGAAAGTATTTAAAGAAAAGACAGGGAGGGACCATATTACGGCGGCGCGTAAATGACTGAAGCCGAGACGCCAGATCAAGACTAATAATATTGCTGATTCATCTTTGGATTTTATCAAGGAGATCAAGATTAATAGCAGGGGCATCGGACCATATGTGGCAGCAATATTCTGAAAAATGAACGAATGGTAAGTCTTATAGATATGTAAATTCTGGAGATAAAAATTGTCTCGAATAACAACAGTGAGCCGACTTTCTTTGCAGCTGACCAAGCAAAAGATTCAATATAGTCTTTTTACTTCATGCCAGCCGAGAACGTTAGCCCAAGAAGGCTCAACGTGTCAATTTCCTGGAGAATACCATCAACCATGTTGATGGACGGTAGAGAGGGGTCTCTCTGATGATTAATGGAGAAAAATATTATTATAGAACTGTGATCAAAGGGCGGATAAGAAACTATTAGTGTAGAGCAAAAAAAATGAGAAGTTATAAATGTTTATTCGGTTTTAGATTAGTACGGCGATGAAACAAATAAAGTAGCGAGAAGATCTTCTTGCGCCAAATGTGAAAGTCCTAACTGCCTTGAACATCTAAACCCTAGTGCAAATTAATTGAAATAACTGCTTTAGTTTCCTTTCGCCATACGTTCTGTTTTAGACCCACTGGAGTGACAGAGTGTAATCGATTTCTTTCTTCAGATTAGGTCATTTGCAGTGACGTGTAGTAATATGGTTCTATTTTCGGAGTGTATGATGAAATTTGTTTGCCCTTGAAAAATATTTCACCACCCATGATTGAATCAGATTTTTATCACACTCTTGACTGTCGATTAGTTGTCCTACGGCCATTGTCTGTACGTTACTCCAAGAAAAATTTAACGCTGCATGGACACACTGACAAGCCTTACAGAGAGATCGCGAATATTGTTAGTGTCAGCCTTTCAACTGTCAGTCGTATCCTCAAGAAGAAACAAACAGAATCCATCAGTCCAAAAGGTAAAAAAATGCGATCGGTAGAGAAAAGCAATACCAAGAGACGAGGTATATGTGAACAGGGAAAGTGTGAAAGATCCTAGCAAGACATTATTCGTTTTGTTTCGGTTAATTTACAAAAGGGTGTAAATTATTTTTTTTAAGCCAAGGTCTACCGTTATCTTTTTCATAAATCACCATAAATTGGACCCCTCGACTCAAGCTAGTCTGGCTGAAACAATTACCACTGATTAGTAGGTTCGATCCTCCCTGGCTGCTTCAGACTTGTGCCTTATCTAAGTTACACTTATAAAATCATTTTGGGGATCTTGGTCTGGCGTAAGGATTAGCAAGCTTGTCTCGCTAGAACAATTACGACTGAGTAATGAGTTGGGTCCTCACTCGGTGCCCCACACTTTCGACCTTAAGCTACGATTAGAAAATTACAGTATATCATCATTAACTGCACCTCTTACTCTGCAACACTCTACTTCGAGTGGCTATTAACCCTTAACCAGGTTAAACAATATTGCTAATAATTTTTTAAAAAGTAGCTTTCACTTTGACTTTTGCGAAATTCAAAAGCACAAATGTTCCTGTGGTTAATCCTCCTCTCGAAAGGCTAACAGAGAGAGAAACTTCTACTGAGAGAAAGAGAAAGTAAGAAAATAAAGAGAAAAAAAAAAGCATAATTTCAACAAACAGAAAAAGGAAAAGAAAAAGCATAATGAGAAAAGTGAGGAGAAGAAAGAAAAACAAAATAAGGATGGGACAGAATTTTTTTTTAATTGATAAGGACATTTATTTGTTCTCTATATTCTTTCATTGCTTTCTTTTTTTCTTTTTTTTTTCGCTTTTTTTCTTTCTTTTTTTTTTATTGTTTTTTTGGGAAGGCGCATCTTTTGTCGTTGATCATGTTATTGTTAATAATGATTCTAATGTTCATTATAACAATTATCATAACTGCTACATCTTTCTCACTAAATAACGACAGTTAATTTAACTATAGCAGGATAAAATTCAGTGGGGAATCGAGTTGAATAATAATACAAGCGCCGGTTTGTCGCAACATTCCAGTTCTTTTTTTCACTGACAAGTGTTGGCTTTTCGAGACATAAACAAAACAATTTCATTGGCCGTCTATCATTCCTAGAAGCTATTAAATAAACTGAAAACCGCTGCATCAAAGATATTGCACAGGGACAACCTTCCTCCGGAGGATGATTCGATTTTCGGGTCCGAAGCAAAGAATTCCGTAAGTATCGTTCGCATTGTCTCACACGTTAAACATATTTCAAGCAGGAACGCTGAAAATGGCATATATCAATTTGTTTTGTCTCTAACATTCTATTTATCATTTCAGATAGGTCGATAGGTAGATCATGCATTTTCTAAATTTTCCATCATTTTTATATAAATTTTTCTAAATGTTCTATCATTTTTAGATTGATAAGGAACAGACAGACAGATAGATAGATAGATAGATAGATAGATAGATAGATAGATAGATAGATAGATAGATATTATAGCATACTGCAACTTGATAGCTATAAATTTTCGGTGTTTGATACACCACCATTAGGCAGAAATGGCTAACAGAAAGAAAGGAAGAAAGTGGAGGCGATAATACTCTCATGTGTTGAGTGTCTGCATCAATGAAATGGAAAAAAACTCGTCAATTTCAAATCTTTTTTATTTGTATCCTCTTACTTCTTTAAATAATAACTTGCATTCATACTTATGGTTGTTATTGCAATATTTTGTTAAAACTGTTAGGCTCAAATATTTAACGGTGCAACAAGGAAAATTCCACGGTTAACTTATAGTCGTGTAATTAACAAGGAGCTTATTCAATGATTAATTTTAAAATTATGATCCATCAGAAAATTCAAATAGCAAAATCGTGAAATTTTCACAGTTGCAGTGAATTATTATTATTATTATTATTATTATTATTATTATTATTATTATTATTAATTCCTTTCTGCTGTATACTCATTTCCTTCTGGGTCCATACCAGAGACCAAAGAGTCAGAAATGATATCGTGACATTTTCCACTGGCCATTTTTGTGAAACAAAACATTAGAATAAAAATTAAGCAACCTAAGCTCACATACATTTGACATGAATAACGCTCTTTATAATGTGTGAGCTGTATATGTGAAAAATTTGTTTTATTTAAGGCATGGGCTACCGTGAATCTATCAGAACCTTTTCCCAATCAAACAAAGGGCTTCAACCACAGCTGAAATTATGGATGTCTTCATGGGCAACATTTATTTCCACTTCAATACGGTTTTTTGTAGTTTTTTAAAGATCATCAAAGATACATTGCATAAATTATTATTATTATTATGTCATTTTTCATCATATTTCGATTTCTGCTTTGGTCTCACTACCAACCAAGTCTGCGGGGAGACCTAAGGCAGGTAGTGGCGTGTTGTTATGGCTCCATTTCATGTTTTTCTATCTTCCCTATCATCTCCAGCATTACATAGATAAAGTTTTCCTTAGTGTGTGGGCTGTACTTAATAAGACAATGTATATCTCTTAAGCTGGGGTTTCCAGGGATTCTTTCAATGTGTTGTTTTGTTCCATTTTTTATCATTCCAAGTGCACCTACTATCACTGGCACAACTCTTGTTTTCAATTTCCACATTTTTTCTATTTCAATTTCCAGGTCTTTATATTTTGACAGTTTTTCAAATTCCTTGATTGCTATGTTACAATCCGCTGGACAAGCCATATCAATTAATAGACAATAATTAATATTATTATTATTATTATTATTATTATTATTATTATTATTATTATTAATAATAATTAATATTATTATTATTAATAATTAATATTATTATTAATAATAATAATTAATATTATTATTAATAATTAATATTATTATTAATAATAATAATTAATATTATTATTATTAATAATAATTATTATTATTATTATTATTATTTCTTTTGCTTTCTATTGTATATATATATTTCCTTTCAGGTCCGAATCAGAAACCTACAGTCAGAAATGGCCTCATTATTATTATTATTATTATTATTATTATTATTATTATTATTATTATCTTCTGCAAGGTTTTACGTTTTCGAACCGGGGGTTTTGCATTCAATTAGGTCAGTGAATTTGTTCGGCTTGTAAATTTTTTTCGTCTTGATGTCGTGGTCAACAGAAAAGACACATCGGTGAAAATGCGATTTATTTTTCTTATAGTTTTATTTTCGTTTTTTTTTTTTTGTCTTGTTTTTTCTTTTTTTTTTTTGTTTTGTTTTTTGTTGGGTTTTTTGTTATTGTTTTTGTTTTTGTTTTTTTGTTTTTTTTTTGTTTTTTTTTTGTTTTTTCCTTCAATAATGGGGATATGCGTTACGGTGTAATGGATATCGGCTCGGAATGAGAAATCGGAGAGCCGAGTTCAAATTGAAGTCGAATTCGTGTCTTCACTTCCGCAAAAATACTCTTGGGAATCCTCCAGCTATGGATTAAATAGCAGGACAGATTGGATTTTATAACCTTGGTTGGTAACCGGTCTACTACAGAAAGTATTAGCAACCTACTGCGGGAAAGTCTTCTTCTCAGTCAGTCATGTCTCGAAAGAGACATAATCACGCAACCGTTTATCACGTATGGCAATTGACAGATTGACTGATGTTTGCTCATGTGGCCTCGACGATGTGGTCTGTTTAGATGCTGAAATCCTAAAAGATCTTGACTTGGTCCCTTTCGAATACATTCTATTATTATTATTATTATTATTATTATTCAAACACTTTACGCTGGTTACTGGTAAGATCCTTATTTTAACTCATCTCTCGTGACTTAAGATAATAAACCGTGCATTTTTCCTTTTCACTGATAGGCCGTATATATATATATATATATATATATATATATATATATATATATATAAACTTATTTATAAATGGAACTTTGTATGTGTGTGTGTGTGTGTGTGTGTGTGTGTGTGTGTGTCCGTTACCTATAGACTTCGAAACGGCTGAACCGATTTTCTTGAAAATATACACAGTTGTACTATAAACCTCTGCTAATGTTCTCAGTTAGGTTTTGTGTCGAGGTGCCCCGATAAATATCGTAAATCGATAATAAAAAAAACGGGTTATAGAAGGAGTGGTCAGATTTTAATCAAATTTGATACACTCATAGAGAAAGACATAAGAAACGATATTCAGAAGTTTCTAGGTTGCAGTTCTTACAATCTTGCAGAAAATCAATAATATATATATATATATATATATATATATATATATATATATATATATATATATATAAGCCAAGATGTTTGTGTGTGTGTCTGTTTATCTCTCTGTATGTCCTTTATACAAATCCACAATTTTTATCCGATTTTCACCAAACTTCGCACAAATATTCTTTAGGCTGAGTCTGAGCTTTAGGACCATGAATTAGTTTATTACACCCGAGCAACGCCGGGCTATACTGCTAGTATATATATATATATATATATATATATATATATATATATATATATATATATATATATAAATATATATATAAATGAATAAGGAACAAAGAAAATAATTGCAACGTTCAAAACATTTAAACGTTTAACGTTTATTAGCATCATTACTAACTAACTGATGAGACATTGTTTTTTCAATGTTGAAACAAAATGTAGAATTTTATAGTAGTTTGTACATGTTCTAAAGTATGATATATATATAAAGACCTTCAATAAGTTCTCGATGTCTTTTTTTATGAAAAGTAATGTTTTATTTACAAGAATTAGTAAGAAACATGTCACTGAATGTATTGTCCATCGCTAGGCACTACTTTTTCCCATCTTTCTGGCAGCATTTGAATTCCAAGTCAATAATTCTTTTATTCTTTCGGTTTGTCAGGAAATGTCGTTTTTCTGTTTTGGAATATTTTATGAGTTTGTAGGGTCCTCAATAATGTTTTTCAAATTGGCCTTGTGCCAAGCACAACCAAAGTCCTCACAATTTAAAATATCAGAAGGTTGCAGGTTGGAATTTGGAATGTGGAAGAATAAAATATTTCGTTTTGTATGTTAAAGTAAAATTTTATTAACTAAGCAGTATAAATTTGTAAGAAGAAAATGTTCAAAGAGAAAAATGTACGTAGTTAAATGTTCCGGAGAAATAGTAGTAAGGATTTTAGTATCCAGAATTTTACTTGCAAATAGCGAATGTGTTTAATAAGTCTGTGTTCCTTTCCCTTTCTTATGAAAAGGAAGGTGAAGCAATAAAGGAAATTGTACTTATCGGACTTTAGTTTTTAGGAGTCAGTTGAAGTATCTTGTTGTTGTTGTTGTTGTTATTTTTCTTTGACGGCATGTGAGTGAAGACGAAGAAAGGAAAATTGGAAGGAGAGGAAGAACGAATGTATGTCAACGAAACATGACAAAATTTCTCTCTTACATTGTGACGAAGTTCTTATCAGATTACTGCTCCCATCAGACTGAGTTGGCCGGTCAAGATACGTGGATAAGTAGTGAAACTTAGTCACGGGATTTGATAGAACCGCATACCCATTTTTTTAGGCGTTAAAAAAATTTGGCCGGGATCATAGTTCAATTTGCTATTTCCTATCCAATCAGAATCCAGAACCTTAATTTTCACACCGGCTTGTGAAATTTGCCTTGGTCTGGGTTTTTTCAAAATGTTTTCAGTCATTCTGATCCATTTTTACGGGTGTGCAATTTTACTTTCTGCGTTTCAGTTAATTGTTGGATGATATAGGATTTGTATTCTATAAGCTTTTTGTTTTCCACTGAATATGAAATAGAGTATTGTTATAGCTTGAAAGTATTGTCAATGTATTTCTCCACTTCATGTAAATACTATGAGCTATAAATTCTGAATGCTCTTAAGTAGACTATTCCGGGTTTTATTTTGTGATGATGGGAATAGAAATTTATGACAATTTTATTATTTGATTTTCAGTAGACATTAAATTTTAAGCTAGAGTTAACGTGATGTCGAATAATATCTAGCAATGGTCAAGTATTGTTTTAATTTCATGTGTAAATTTTATTGTGTAATTATCTTTGCTTAGTTTATCTACAGGATCAAGTAAATCGATATCAATAACATATATAATGTATTAATAAAGCATCGTCAATATATCGGAAGTACGTTGATTGTTTGGATAAAATATTTTGGAAAGGAATAGATTCGAGAAGTTCTAAGACATACCATCACTCCAATTAGTAATCCATTGATAATCCAAAATGCAAATTATAACTTGGAAACAACAAAATCAAACAAGTACAATAAATTAGATATCTGGAAAATGTTTTAACAGAAGTGTAATACTGAAATTCGAAAACGCATTGGGATAGGGAATGTTGCCTTCCGAAAGCTAATTGAAGTATTAAGAAATAGGAAAAGTTTTTTTAGAAACAAAAATCAGATTACTGAACAGTTACGTAATATCGGTGCTCCTGCATGGCTATGAATGCTGTACAATCTTTTCACAGATAAATAAAAGACTTGAGGCAACAGAAAAGTAATTCTACAGAAGGATGCTGAAACTACCATAGACTTAACAAAAAAACGACGACGTTTTAGATAAAAGGGATACAAAAAGGATTGTTAACATCAGAAAGAAGCAGTTAAAATTCCAAGGGCACATTTTTTTTTTTTTTTAATCACATCACCCCGAGCAAGGCGGTAACGCCACTGATCTGCAGGGGGCTACGTAAGGGTAAAAAGAATGGAAAAGAGAAAGCCGGAAACCACATCCTAAACAGGAAACAAGGGATGAGCCTCTTCACCTGTTCAATAGATGTGGGTGGAGTGTGAACCGGGCGATAGTTTAGTCTATCTACTCCAATTGAAAAAAAGAATAATAAAGGAAAAGAGTGACATGATGTGGAAAGAGGTTTTAGAAAATTTGGCACTCACATAGCATATTGAAAGCAAGAGAGACAGAGGGAAACACCTACCAGATAAGCTTGTGTAAATGGGTGGTAAAAAAAAAAAGAGATACGAAAAAGACAAAATTTAGTAAGAGCTAAAAAGGACTGGAAGATGTGGAGGGCCATGATGATAAACGCCTTGAAAGACCCATAATCATAAATGTTTTGGCTCATAGAAGAATTAAAAGGGAGTTTATTCGCTGGGGTTACGGGCATTTCATGTTGAAACACGGGTTTGAGTGCGATCACTGAAGTTAAGCAACGTTGAGACAGGCCAGTCCCTCGATGGGTGACCGCTTGGAAATACCAGATGCTGTAAACTTGGATGTGTGCTTGTGAAACAATTGATATATGGTCGAGTAGTGTAAGGGATGACTGTTCGGAATTGTAGGTAAGAGAGCCGAGTTGGAATTCCAGCTGAGTTCGTCATATTCATGTCCGCACAAATGCACATGAGAAATACAATACTCCTTCTCAAAGATATAGGTTAAATAGTATTAGTTGTATCAACAAAAGGAAAAGACAAAGGAAAAGCAAATGTCTGCTCTTTTGATTTCTATGTACTTTACCTTTAAGAATTTCGATAATGGAACGGCAAAAATACTTTCGTAAAAATAAAGTCACTTGAAATAATCTTTTTTCACAAAGAAATGTAAAGGTGTAAATCAAATAACAAATAAGTTTTGTTTGAGGAATACAGATGCACATTTAAGGAGCATCGGTACAATGAGTTTCCTTACTAGAGACATGGCGTTCAATTTCTTCAGAAATGTTCAAATGTTCATCTGTATAAAAACGTTTCCTCAGATCAGTGATCCAGAATGGCTTCTACACATATTATTTACTACTGACAGACGTTCAACTCTTTCAGAAATGTTCAAATGTTCATCTGTATAAAAACGTTTCCTCAGATCAGTGATCCAGAATGGCTTCACATATATTATTTACTACTGACATGACGTTCAACTCTTTCAGAAATGTCTAAATGTTCATCTGTATAAAAACGTTTCCTCAGATCAGTGATCCAGAATGGCTTCACATATATTATTTACTACTGACATGACGTTCAACTCTTTCAGAAATGTCTAAATGTTCATCTGTATAAAAACGTTTCCTCAGATCAGTGATCCAGAATGGTCTTCTACATATATTATTTACTACCGACATGACGTTCAACTCTTTCAGAAATGTCTAAATGTTCATCTGTATAAAAACGTTTCAGATCAGTGATCCAGAATGGTTTGGCACATATTATTTACTACTGACATGACGTTCAACTCTTTCAGAAATGTCTAAATGTTCATCTGTATAAAAACGTTTCCTCAGATCAGTGATCCAGAATGGCTTCACATATATTATTTACTACTGACATGACGTTCAACTCTTTTCAGGAAATGTCTAAATGTTCATCTGTATAAAAACGTTTCCTCAGATCAGTGATCCAGAATGGCTTCACATATATTATTTACTACTGACATGACGTTCAACTCTTTCAGAAATGTCTAAATGTTCATCTGTATAAAAACGTTTCCTCAGATCAGTGATCCAGAAATGGCTTCACACATATTATTTACTACTGACATGACGTTCAACTCTTCAGAAATGTCTAAATGTTCATCTGTATAAACGTTTCAGATCAGTGATTCAGAATGGCTTCATACATATTATTTACTACCGACATGACGTTCAACTCTTTCAGAAATGTCTAAATGTTCATCTGTATAAAAACGTTTCCTCAGATCAGTGATCCAGAAATGGCTTCAATACATATTATTTACTACCGACATGACGTTCAACTCTTTCAGAAATGTCTAAATGTTCATCTGTATAAAAACGTTTCTTCAGATCAGTGATCCAGAATGGTTTAAGTATATTATTTACTACCGACATGACGTTCAACTTCAGAAATGTCTAAATGTTCATCTGTATAAAAACGTTTCCTCAGATCAGTGATCCAGAATGGCTTCACATATATTATTTATTACTGACATGACGTTCAACTCTTTCAGAAATGTCTAAATGTTCATCTGTATAAAAACGTTTCCTCAGATCAGTGATCCAGAATGGCTTCGTATATTATTTACTACTGACATGACGTTCAACTCTTTCAGAAATGTCTAAATGTTCATCTGTATAAAAACGTTTCCTCAGATCAGTGATCCAGAATGGCTTCACATATATTATTTACTACTGACATGACGTTCAACTCTTTCAGAAATGTCTAAATGTTCATCTGTATAAAAACGTTTCTCAGATCAGTGATCCAGAATGGCTTCACATATATTATTTACTACTGACATGACGTTCAACTCTTTCAGAAATGTCTAAATGTTCATCTGTATAAAAACGTTTCCTCAGATCAGTGATCCAGAATGGCTTCACATATATTATTTACTACCGACACGACGTTCAACTCTTTCAGAAATGTCTAAATGTTCATCTGTATAAAAACGTTTCTCAGATCAGTGATCCAGAATGGCTTCACATATTATTTACTACTGACATGACGTTCAACTCGTTCAGAAATGCCTAAGTAATAATCTGAATACGATTTTTTCTCAGATTTAAGATAAATACGAATATTCCATATTCTATACTCGTCCTCACACGAATATTCCATACATTGCCATGACATACAACACATTCATAAATGGCTTAAAGATCATCAGTATAAAATCTTATTCTTAGTTCAACGATCAAGAACAGCTTCAAGGAAATATTCCTTACAGCGAAACAATTCTGAGAGATCTAGAAGTCCTACCAGGATTCGTCATTGGTGGCCGTACTCTGAACAATGTAAGATACGCAGATGATACAGTGTTGATAGCAGACACGGAAAGTAAACTACAAGACCTTCTACAGGAAGTAGTTACAGAAAGTAGAAAGAAAAGACCAGATATAAACTACAAGAAAACTGAATGCGTGGTAATCAGTAAAATAAGTATCCCAAAATGCCAAATCCAAGTAGCGGATACTAAAATCAAGCAAGTGAAAAAATTTAAATACCTGTAAAGTGCTCTAACAGAAGACGAAAAGTGAGACACTGAGACCTGAAAGCGTATTGGCGGGGCCAAGGATTCATTTCAGAAGCTGAGTAGAATATTAAGAGACAGGAAAATTTCACTGGAAACAAAGAAGACTGATATGTTATGTCTGTCCTTCAATATGGTAGTGAATGCTGGACAATATCATCAAAGATGAAGGAAAGCAACCGAAATGTGATTCTACAGAAGGATGCTGAGGATACCGTGGACAAAACATGTGAGCAATGACGAGATTTTTAAGAGAATTGAGACGAAAAGAAAACTCATACTTACCATCAGGAAAAAACAGATGAAGTTTCTGGGATATGTAGTGAGGACGGAGGGCTTAGAGAATTTGATGCTCACGGGACGGATAGAGGGAAGAGATAAGGGAAAGCAACGCGTGACATACTTGAAGGACTTGAGCAGATGGTTGGCAAAGCGGGAGAACAGGAGAAGGGTTGTTAAGAACTGCAAGGGATAGGGAGATGTGGAGATCCATGATCGCCGACGTCCTGAAGGGAAATGTCACATAGAAGAAAATATAAGTGATGTTCAACGCGTTCAAAAATATTCAAATAATTATCTGTATACAACTGTTTGATCAGAAGAATGAGCTAGACTGGCTTCACGCAAATATTCTGTATTGATCAATGATGTTCAACGCGTTCAAATGATTTCTAAATGATAAACCAGTATACAACTGATTTTTCAGATAGATCTTAAATGATAAATTCATCATGTCATCATGTACAGCTCATTCAGAAATGTCTAAATGATCATCTGCTTACAATTGTTTTCTCATATCAATTATCCAGAATAGATTCAATCTAATATTCCTTACTACTGACATGATGCCCGACTCATTCAAAATGACTAAATGATTATCTGTTCAAAAATATTATCTCAGATCAATGATCCTGAATAGCTTCATCTGAATATTCCTTACTACAGCCATGATGAACAACTCATTCAAAAATGTCTAAATGATTATGTGTATGCAATGTTTTCTCAGTTCAATGGCCTGAATAGCTTCAGAAATGTCTAAATGATCAGCGTATAAACTTGATTTATCAGATGAATGATCAAAAATGGGTTCACAAAGATATTCATTGCTGATGGTCAACTCGTTCAGAAATGTCTGAATTATCATCTGTATATAATTGTTTTCTCAGATCAATGATACACAATGGGTTCATGCGAATATTTTTCACTACTCCGATGATTTTCAACTCGCCCAAAATGTCTAAATGATCATCTGTATACAATTGCTTTCTCAGATGAATGATACACAATGGGTTCACGCAAATATTCCCAACTACAACCATGAAGTTCAACTCTTTCAGAAATATCAAATGATCATCTGTAAAAAATGTTTTCTCCGTTCAATGTCCGGAAAGACTTCATATAAGTATTCCTTACTTCTGACATGATGTTCAGTTCATTCAGAAATTTCTAAATCAACACCTGTGTACAATTGTTTTCTCAGATAAATGAGCAAAAAAAGCTTCACGAGAATATTCCTTACTGATGAATGATGGTTACTGAGTTCAAAAATGTTTAAATAATCATCTGTATGTTGTTTATTCCGTCCAAAATGTCTAAATGGTCTTATGTATACAACTGTTTTTGCTCAGATGAATGACAGAATGGATTTACGCGAATATTCCTTACTTACTTATGTGCGTTGTGGTGCAATGAATATCGACTCGGAACGACAAATCGGAGAGCCGAGTTCGAATTCCAGTCGAATTCCTTGCATTCAATTACGCACAAATACTCTTTGGGAAAGGTATTAATCCATTAAACCGCAGAAAGCAAAGGCAAACTACTGCGGAATAATCTTCTGCCTAGTCAGTCATGTCACTTTCGAGACATGATCGCGTGTATCACGTATAGCACTTAACTAACTGACTAACCTTACTATTACCATATTGTTCATCAGAAATGTCTAAATCATCAGCTGTATACAAATTATTTCTCAGATAGATGATTCAGAATGGCTTCATGCAAATATTCCATATTTCTGTCATGATGTTGAACTCCAAACTTACAACCTGAGATTTTATATATAGATGAAAATTGCAGGAAAACTCTGAATTCAAACCGGTGCTGGAGAGGGCTGGGCTCTGTCAGGCTGGCGTGCCTAAAGAAACACTGCTTGTACAGTTGCTGCAGTACACGTTGTGCCTCTACGAATCTAATGAGTCGCAAGATATTTAGATCCGAAAGATTTACTCTACCTCATTATTAATATTATTATTATTATTATTATTATTATTATTGATTACCAATAATTTTATTTCTGCTTTTAAAGTAAAATATGTTTGTTACCGTCATTTTATTACTCGTTTTAAACCATATTATTTACATTGCTTTTAAAATGAGGAATTTTATCTTATTACTGGGTTGAAATGAATATAAGCAAAACATTATTATTGTTGCGTTTTTGATTAAAAATCTTCCTCTCGTGCTATTTTATTATGCGATTTTACCCATCTCATAATTATTTCATTTTAAGTTATGTATTTTCACTAATATTGTTCTTATTAGTTTTAGTTTAATTATTTTCGCTTTTTAGTATAACTATTGTTCTTTTGTTATTCGTTTTATTCCATCTTAAAATGGTCGCTTTTTAGGAAAATCGTTTCCTTATTTATTACTGGTTGTAATCCATCTTAAGATAGTTGCATTCTCTTTTATTATTTAATAATGATTGTAACAAATTTAATACTGTTGTTTTACAGATTAAAAACGTTCTCAATTATGCTATTACCGGTTTTAATCCATCTTATTAGTGTTGCTTTATATACTAAAAACTTTCTTAATTATAGCATTACTGGCTTTAAACCTATTTTATTACTGTTGCTTCATAGATTAAACACTTTCTCAATTATGTCATTATTGATTTTAATACTTCTCAATAATTTTGTTTTATAGATTGAACACTTTCCCAAATATGTTAGTTTTGATTTTAATCCTTCTTAATAATATTGATTTATAGATTAAATATTTTCTCAAATAATGTTATTACTACTTTTAATCCATCTTGATACTGTTGATTTATAGATTAAACACTTTCTCAACTATTTTATTACTGCGTTTAATCGATCTTAATACTGTTGCTTTATAGATTAAATTCTTTCTCGTTTATATTATTACTTCCCTTGATCTATCTTAATAATGTTGCTTTATAGATTAAACACTTTCTCGATTACGTTGTTATCGCTTTTAATCCATCCTAATGTTTTTTAGATTAAACGCTTTATCTATTATTTTAACACAGATTTTAGTTTATTTAAATACTGATGCTTTATAGATTAAACACTTCTATGATTATCTTATCACTGGTTTTAATCCGTCCTATTACTGCTAATTTTTAGCTAAAGCATTTTCATTTTTATTGTTTTATATTATTATTATTATTATTATTATTATTATTATTATTATTATTATCGTATTTCTATTCCGGCTATGGTCACACTACCTACTAAGTCTGCAGGAAGATTTAAGGCAGGTAGTGGTGTGTTATTATGGCTACATTTCATCATTTATTTTTCTAACATAACATCACTAGCATTACATGGACAAAGTTCTTCTTAGTGTGTTGGGTGTACTTATCAAGATATTTTTTTATATTTCTCTTAAGCTGAGATTTTCAGGGATGTTTTCAGTGTGTTTTTGTATTCCTTTTTTTATCTTTCCATGCGCACCTACTATGACTGGTATTATTCTTGTTGTTCTGTTTCTACATATTTCGATTTCCAGATCTTGATACTTCAGTTGTCTATCAAATTCTTTGGTTGCTATGTTACAGTGCGTAAGGCAAGCTATATCAATTAGTAGACAAGTTTTTTTTTTCTTTTCGTTTTTTTTTTTTTTTTTTTTTTTTTTTTTTTTTTTTTTTTGCTGAGGGTGACAATTCTGTCCGGACTATATGCTTCCATCTTTCTCTCTGTAAAGATGGTATTATTATTATTATTATTATTATTATTATTATTATTATGTCATTTTTTCATCATATTTCGATTTCTGCTTTGGTCTTACTACCAACCAAGTCTGCGGGGAGACCTAAGGCAGGTTGTGGCGTGTTGTTATGACTCCATTTCATGTTTTTCTATCTTCCCTATCATCCCTAGCATTACATAGATAAAGTTTTCCTTAATGTGTGGGCTGTACTTAATAAGACAATTTTTTGTATATCTCTTAAGCTGGGGTTTCCAGGGATTCTTTCAATGTGTTGTCTTGTTCCATTTTTTATCATTCCAAGTGCACCTACTATCACTGGCACAACTCTTGTTTTCAATTTCCACATTTTTTCTATTTCAATTTCCAGGTCTTTATATTTTGACAGTTTTTCAAATTCCTTCATTGCTATGTTACAAACCGCTGGACAAGCCATATCAATTAATAGACAAGTTTTCTCCTTCTGGTTTTTAACAATAATGTCTGGCCTATTTGCTTCAATTTTTCTGTCTGTGTAGATGGTGTAATCCCATAGAATGGTTACATCTTCTATTTCTGTAACCGGTGCTGGGTGATGTTCATACCGTTGTTTGTTTACAGCTTTTCCATAATGTTTGCACATTGCCCAATGTAAATATTGCCCAACTCTATTATTATTATTATTATTATTATTATTATTATTATTATTATTCAGACATCCCTCGATTAACGTGTATTCGATTAATGCTCATTCAATTAGTCGCTAAAGTTTTATATACTAAAATTCGATTATTGCCTACATAATATTCGATTAGTGCGGTAAAATATTGTTCAGCTTAACCATAGTAATTGAAAAACGGTTTTTTTATAGTTAACGATGCACACATTAGCCGCACCAAACGATTTCTGTGATAATAATAATAATAATAATAATAATAATAATAATTCCTCGGGTCGAAACTTGTATTGCTGAAAGGATTAACGCCACTTCAATAAAAACAGGCTGACAAGGAGTGGAATGCGACCCTTAGCCTTGTTGCGAGCCACTTGTTTACATCCGGCATAGCGCTATCGTTCGCGTAGTATAGCAACTGGGAATGCTATAATGAGATGCCATAATAATAACAGACAGTATATAGTATTATACAATAATAATATGCGCAAGAATTCTTTGGTTAGAGCTCTTCCCTATCTAAAGCTTTCTAAGATTTTTCGTGTCTTTTAAAAATTCTTGTTGTTTTCCCAAAGTGATTTCTATAGTGTCCCCAATGACTTATTAATTATACGATCTTTTTGTCGCAATTTTTGATCTGAATATGGTTGTAACAATTCGCACTAGCAAGTACAAAAAATTAAATACCTAGGAAGTGTTCTGACAGGAGATGGAAAGTGCAACACAGAGATCCGAAGGCGAATTGGCATGGCAAAGGACGCGTTCCAGAAGCTGAGTAAAGTACTAAGACACAGGAAAATTTCACTAGAAACAAAGAAGAGAGTGCTGGATTGCTATGTGATGTCAGTTCTTCAATTCGGCAGTGAATGCTGGACAATATAATCGAAAATGAGGACAAAACTGAAAGCAGCGGAAATGTGGTTCTACAGAAGGATGCTGCTGATAGGTGTTGGAAAGAATGGCAACAAAAAGGAAATTAATTCTGAGCATCAGGAAGAGACAACTGAAGTTCCTGGGACATGCAGTAAGGAAGGAGAGCTTGGAGAACCTGATACTGACTGATCAGAAAGAAGGAAAGAGAGACAGAGGGAGGCAGCGGATAACATATTTGCAGGTGGATGATGGAACGGCGGTTGCCAGGAGTAACAGGAGCAAACATAATAAGAGCCACAAGGGGTAGAGAGACGTGGAAAACCATTATCGACTACGTCCTGAAGGGACAGGGCACATAGAAGAAGAAGAAGAAGAAGAAGAAGAAGAAGAAGAAGAAGAAGAAGTGTTAAAAAGTAATTCTTGCAGTAATCAAAGGAGTGTAATTTTCTTTTTTTTTTTTTTTTTACTGCTCATTACTTAATTACTCCTGTTTTCAACAACAGAAAAATATGCTACTTTTTATTTATCTTTATTTCTGAAATATTGTAACTTTTTACACTATTTACTTTTTCGAACTGTTGTCCACAATTTGTCATATTTACGACGTTTCGGTTGTTGTATGCTCCGGCCTTCTTCGGATGATTGGAAATTAGAACCAAAAGCTTTATATTGTCCACCGGGGTAGATTATCCTAGATGCCTCTTCCGAGTATCTCAGTTTAAGTTATTTCCCCTTAGTAACTCAACTCTCCAAGCCTTTGTTCCCTTCTGCTGTGGCCAGTTATTGAACTCACAACTCTTTGTGGGTTACTGCAACCAACTCTTTTATTTGTTGGGCTTTGTGTCATATTTTTATTATTATTCTTTAATGTGCCGTGTCTCTTTAGAACATCCGTGATCATGGCTCTCCACAATTTCGTGCCTTTTATCTTCTAAACCGTGTTCTACCATCCATTTACACAAGTTCGTTTGGATCTCAAGTTCACTCCAGGCCTCAAATGGAACTCATCTATACGACCGTTGCTAAAGATGCTGGGAAAATAGTCGGCTTATTCTATCACTGTGGAAAGTATACGACTCTCTCCGCCAGGCTTTATATGTCAGTCAGTGATACACGCTTGGGCGATCATGTCTCGAAAGAAACATGACTAACTTGGCAGAAGATTTTACCGCAATAGGCTCCCATTACTTTCTAAAAAAGAAACATAAAGCCTTTTATATATATATATATTATCGATTTTCTGCACTATTGTAAGAACTGCAACCTAGAAACTTCTGAATATCGTTTCTTATGTCTTTGTCTATGAGTGTATCAAATTTGATTAAAATCGGACCACTCCTTCTATAACCCGATTTTTTCGATTATGGATTTTCGATATTTATTGGGGGTACCTCGACACAAAACCTAGCTAAAAACACTCGCAGACGCTTATCGTACAACTGTGTAAATTTTCAAGAAAATCAGTTCAGCTGTTTCGGAGTCTATAGCTAACGGACACACACACATACACACACACAGACAGTGCCATTTATAAACAAGTTTAGATGCCAGAATATATTTTTGCTTGCCAAGTAATCCATAACTAAAGAGGAAAAGCAGAATGCATACTATTCCCAAGGGTATTTGCACGTAAATGAATATAAAGAACCCAACTGAATTTGAAACTTTCCAATTAACAATTCCTAGCAATTATCCGATTACATCACCCACACAACCAAGCTTACAGCATCTGGTATTCCTTAGCAGCTACCCATCTAAATACAGGTCAGGCTCGACGACGATTCGGTTCCGTGATTTAATGACCACAATGCCAAGAGTGAAGCCACATCACATTGGTGAGAAAGTGACTGGAGTCGAGCTGCCAGGTCGAGATCGATTACATTGCAGATTCTTCTTGGATTTTGCCGAGAACCCCGAGATTAATAGCAGACGAGTCCGACCAGTATTCAATGCACGGATGCATGGTTGACTTGTACATATGTTGGCATCCATACCATGAACCTTCCAATCACTCAGTCTCTCACACAAGTGGTGGACTTCTACACACGCTTTCCCAGTATCCTTACAGGACACGCTTCTCTGCTGATTCACTTTTATCGCTGACTCCTGCCAAGCCATGCCGTTTTGCCCTCTTGGAGACTCTGATCATGCTGTGGATTCCATTAATACATCTCTCCACTCCTACTCCTCCCCTGAACATCGTACAAACGGCATTTTTACTGCTACCAAAGAGCGGGCTGGGATTTGTTTCGCGATTTTCTGTGCGACGTCCCTTGGGAAAAAATGTTTAGCCCCCAAGTTGAGGATTGTACTTCTGAGGTATCCTCCTAGGTGAAAGCTGGCATTGATGCTTTCATCCTAGCCTAGAAGTTCCGTTTTCAACCTCATTAGTCCCTCTGGTTCTCTCCCGCTTGCTCGGCCACCATTGCTCATAAGAATTACAACTCCCGGAGCCATGAGTCTGACTATAATAGGCGTTTTTTTGCTTCTGCTCGTAATAAGTGCAAGAGAGCCTTAAGCTAAGTTATTTGCTGACAGAATGAAACAGTGTATGGCAGCCCGTAAGTTCAGCTCCAACAACTACTGCCGACTCTGCAAAAGTATGTTGAATAACAAATCATCCATCCCTCCATTAATCAATAAATTCGAGATCCTCACTGCCACAGCGGACAAGTCCGAGTGCTTTGCAAGCAAATTCTCCTTCAACTCCACATTTGACTCCTGGAGTATCCGCACCCGACTTCCTAGCTAGAACTGATGCTCAACTGAGAGACGTATACATAACGCCCTCTTTAGTCGCTAACATGATTTCAAAGCTTGACTCCCATAAAGCGAGCGGGCGTGACGGAATCCCGGTCTACGTTATGAAGAAATGTGCCCTTGAACTCAGCTCTGTTCTCTCCAAACTACTGCCTCTCTGCGTCCTGCTTTCCTGTCTGCTGGAAATTCTCTTTTGTGGTTCCTGTATTTAACAACTCTGGAGAATCAGACACCTCTAATTATCCCCCTATCAGCTTCCTACTGATTTTCAGTAAAGTTTTCGAGGCTATCATGATTGCTGAAGTGGTTCAAAATCTCACAACCCATAACCTATTCTCCGACAAACAGTACGGCTTCCGCTTCGCCAAGTCTACCGCTGAATACATATACTAAGCTCTCGATAAGAATAACGAAGCTAGAGCTGTTGCTCTGGACATCTCCAAAGCATTTAACAAGAGTCTGGCACGCTAGCTTTCTGCGCAAGCTACAGGGCTATGGTATAACTGGACGCTTGCTTGATCTGATCTAGTCGTTCCTATCAAAACGCGTAATAAAGGTCGTATTGAACGGGCATGCCTCTTGATCCTATCATACAAATTCGGTCGTCTCCCAGGGCTCTATCCTAGGTCTTACGCTTTTTCTGATCTTCATCAACGATTTCCCAGATGTAATCAGATCCCAAGTAGGAATCTACGATGACTACACCACCACCTTAGTAAAAATCTGCCACGGTTGACAAAGCTAACATTGCTGCTGATTTTGAAACGAATCTTCAATCTGTGGTGAACTGGGGTAAGAAATGGCTCGTAAATGTTAATGCTGCCAAAACAAAGCTGCTATCCTTTAACCACCATAGACAATCTCTCCTACCACCCATCAGTATAGATCCAGCTAGTCTCCCGGAAAGCAATACTCTACGCCTCCTCGGCCTCACTCTCTCAGTCGACCTCAAGTGAAACGACTACATTGAATCAATAATTAACTCTACTGCTAGAAAGGTTAGGTCACTGTGCCGGACAGGAAAGTTTTTCTCGCCTGAATCCATTTTGCATATATACAAGTCAACCATCCACCCGTGCATTAAATACTGTTGTTATATCTGATTGGGCACGTCTGCTATTCTTATCGGATTTCTTGACAAAATCCAAAGGAGAATTTGCAATGTAATCGAAACCAACCTGGCGGTTGACTCTAGTCACCGATGAGATGTGGCTTCCCCATGTCTCTTCTACTTTAACGCCTTCTGCTCTGACGAGCTTAGCTCTCTGGCGCCCCCTCTACTCGAAGTTACACAAACTGCTAAACTGGCAACAAGTCCTATTCATTTACAGTCAAAACAACCAAATGCAACCGCTATTTCTGCGCTACAGCTTCTTTTCTCGCACTCCCCGCCTGTGGAATTCCCTTCTGTATACTTGTTTCCCTAACAGCTACAATGTCCAAAAGATTAAATGCAATGTCAATTACCATCTCTTATTTCTTTGACTTTCATTTTTTGCCAGATACTCTCTGTATCTTGTTCTTCTCTCTTTTCGCTCTATCCTCATGTAACCCACTTCACACCAGTGCTCCCATCCTTCTCTTATCCATTCTCCGACACACCCTGTAACCTGTCTCCCTTTCTCTCCGCTCCTTTCTTATGTAACCCCTCTCTAACCCTATCTCTCTCATGTAGCCCCCCCCTGCACACCACTGGCAGCACTGCCTTGTTTAGGTTAAAACAATTATGAAATAAGTTACGGATAGAAGTGTTTATCCTCGTACTGACAGAACGTAATCTATTAAAAGAGTAAGTTCAATTATTTTAGAGATATTCAATTTGACATAATTTTTATTTTAACAACACAAGTGGTTTCGACACGTTCTCATTGTTTGCTATTCTCATGAAATAAAAGTAATGCATGAAAGAACAAAGACTAACAATATAAGAGATACACCGATTACTTTTTTCCCTACAGCATTAAGACCCCGAAGCATGTAAATCCAATAGATATCCTTAATGTGTATGAGCTCGTTGAAATTGCACTTTTATATATCTCTGACCTGAAACCTAACATGTGATACAGTCAGCATGAACAAAATCATACACACGTTTATATATATATATATATATATATATATATATATATATATATATGGCACAACTTAAAGTTCCATGCGTTATGCAATCATCAGGTGCATATTTCAAACTGACAGTTCAATAGACTTGAATTTAAGTTCATGAGATTTAATTCTTATAAAGTTATGTTACTGCTTAAATTCAAATCTATTAAACTGTCACTTTGAAATATGCACCTGATGATTGCATAACGCATGAAACTCCGAATCGTGCCATAGACGTAGGATAATATGTATATTTATTAATATATAATACACCTCATACATACATTGAGCACTCTTTTATTAACACCTTATTAATAATGCTATACATACAGTAGCGAGCATAAAGATCAGAACGACGTTACGAAAAAGTCTAAATGTGAAATAACGTTTTATTTTAAAGCTTCATAGAACATTTCTATCAAAGAAAAATAAAGATATAAAGGTAAATTATATAATTCCAAAATATAAAGCTCAATAAACTTATTTTGATAAACTTATAAGAATAATTATATTTATTTTATAATTATATAACTTAAAAAAATAGATGATTAAAAGCATCAGAACGATTAACAAAATCATCCTATTATAATGGATACATGATATCCAAATGAAAATGGCGTTCATTTGTACTTGATGTGTAAACCTTTCAATAACAGCTTGACATCTTTTGCTACATGAGCGAATTAATGTCTTGCATTCATTAACGTATATTTTCTCGCATTCTCCTTTCAAATTAATCCATAGTTCTTCGACGATTTTTTCCTTAACTCTTTTATTAATAACTTCCAAACATTCTCAATAGGATTCATGTCTGGGCTTTGAGCAGGCCACTCCATAACAGTAACATTCTCCTCAGAAAGAAATGTCTTAACAGACTTTGCTGTGTGACATGGCGCTTTATCTTGCATAAATACAGCTGGTTGATTAATTGCAGTTCTCAAATTAGGTACAAGTTTCTTCAATGTCTCTTTGTATACAGTTGCATTAATTTTACCGCGTAGCCTAAAAAGAGGTCCCGTACCAACAACTGAAATTATGCCAAACACCATCACACTTCATCCTCCAAATTTACCGCTGCTTTTAGTGCACTGAGGCAAATATTGTTCCTTAGGACTGCGTCGAACGAACCTTCTCCTGTAACAACCGAACAAGTAAAATTTTGACTCATCGCTAAAATGAACATAATCCCACTGTACTTCTGTCCATAAGATGTGTTCAGTGGCAAATTTCAATAGGCTCTTTTGATTCTTTTTAGAAGTGTAAAGCTTCGTAGTGGCTACTCGACTGTTCAGATTTATTTGTCTTCAGGAAATAGTGTGCCTTGATATTTTAATGCCAAAGTTAGCATTAGCTCTTTTAGAGATAGCAGTTGCTGTCGCAAATCGATCCTTTTTTATTCTTTACCAATCCATGTTTTACCTTGCAGTAGTTTTCCTAGGCCTGTCAGGTGGTTTATTGGCTTCACATGACCCAGTTTCCTCAAGTTTTCTTAAAATACTATTAATAATACATTTAGATTTCCCAACACACTTTAAAATATCCCCCATTGAGAGTTATCTTCATTACATAACTTGATTATCAGTTTTCTAAGTTACAATGACGTTACAGATATTTTCGCTTTGTTTACAATGCAAGAGCCAGTAAAGAGCCGGTGTCATTTAGTAAAATACCCGATTTTATATTTTTACTCTAAAATTTTTTCAATAATGCAAAATAATTATTAAATTTTATGGATTTATTTAATCGTTCTGATGTTTTTGATTATTTATTTTTTTCGAATGTTATATAATTATTCTTATAAGTTTATTGAGCTTTATATTTTGGAATTATATAATTTACCTTTATATCCTTTTGTCTTTGATAAAATGTTCTACGAAGCTTTAAAATAAAACGCTATTTCATATTCAGACTTTTTCTTAAGATCGTTCTGATCTTCATGCTCTCGACTGTATGTACACCCTTCTAATCCGTGTATTAATTACTCTGCAGCAATATATATATATATTCCGAATTGATACGGAAATATATATATATATATATATATATATATATATATATATATATATATAATTAAACAGTACATTATAATTTCCACTGGTTTTAATTGTTTTTGAGAAACCTTATTTAGAGAATATCTACCTTCCGGCAGGAATCGAACCTGCATACGCACGACACCGGGAAGATGCCGGCATTATATCCGATATGTCTTACCACTAGACTACGAAACATATCGTGGGAAATCTAACTAAACTTTACCCTTAAATAGCTTTAAATAGATTATTCCTGATTTTTTATCTGCTCAAATTGTATAAAATGTAAACAAACTTAACCGAAGTTATATATATATATATATATATATATATATATATATATATATATATATATATATATATATATAAAGGAAAACTCAACACGTCATTTAAATTGGTTATAAAATATAATTCATTTCTATGAGGTTAATTAGCTCATTTCATCAGACCACACAATATTCCTTCCATTCGGTACAAAAAGTTTTTGCCGGAATAAGCATTTTTTTTAACTGAAGGGAAGGATAAAAAATATAAAAATAAAAATAAGAACAAGGAAAAGAGAAAGAAAAGAGAAAAAAGAAAAGGTCAGATCTGGCTGGGAGTGTTCAGACCGTCGTGAAGAGGTTGACCTCTGAAGAAACCTCTAATTCCATGGATACCGGTGTTTGTGTAACCCTATAAACTAACCCATCCATTTATACTAACTTATATCCATATATACATATGTGTACATTCCCACATATACTTACAAACGTGACTTTGTTTATGCTTATATATACTTACCGACCTACCCCCCCTTTTTTTCTGTCTACATACAGATTCTTGCGTTTGTATACTCCCACATATATATTTCATAAAGACGGGATTTTCGCGCGTATAAATAGTGAAATAGTGTTATATATATATATATATATATATATATATATATAATTGCAAGTAATTCTCACACGTACTCCCAAATTACGCCTATATTTTCATACTTCCATACATCCTCACATCCATACGTATATATGCTCATAAATGTGTTCTTCATACCTACGTTTATCTCTTTATATCCACATACAATTATTGTGTTCACACACACGTAAATCTATGAGGAGTGGATTCACGCATATATATATATATATATATATATATATATATATATATATAAACTATAATTACATAAGTATACGAGCAACTTTTTTATATACCTCTATGCATGAAGACAATGTACGTCTGTGTCCACTTAACTCCCAAATATTTTCCTGTCATACGTCTTAATAAATATTACCCATCTATATTCATATATACCGGCATACCTCATTCAAACTGTTGATACTAACCTGTACACCTATGGGTAGAATGATCAGTACATGAAGGTATAATCAGTACAAGAATGCACAACTGACTGCATCGCACACAAGTATCCATGGAATTAGAAGTGTTTTCAGAGGTCAACCTCTTCACGATGGTCTGAACACTCCCAGCCAGACCTGACGCCAATGCCTAAGTCCTGACTCTCTTTTCCTCTTTCTCTTTTCTTTCTCTTTTCCGTATTTTTACTTTTATTTTTATATTTTTTATCCTTCTCTTCAGTTAAAAAATGCTTATTCCGGCAAAATGTTTCTACCAAATGGAAGGAATAGTGTGTGGTCTGATAAAATGAGCTCACAGAAATGAATTATAATTTTTAACCAATTTAAATGATGTGTTGAGTTTTCCTTTATAAATATCATATTGCTCTGGATAACATCCATTGAGCTCTCTGTATAGATATAACACTTAATATTTTATATTAAGTTAAACTTGTTAGATTATCCTCACCGTTTACTGACTGAACATCTATACCTATATATATATATATATATATATATATATATATATATATATATATATATATATTACGAAGTTATACGGAAAATTACAAAACTGGTATTGGCCGACATATTTAAATTTTTATTTGTTTAAACTTTATTTTTTTAATGGATACTCGTATTTGGGTGAAAAGTCTGATTATTTTATATATATAATTTAAAATGTACATTATGATTTCCACTGTCCTTATCATTTTGAGAAATCTTATTTGGAAATTTGACAATTAAAATCCAGTGTTATGCTTTTTTATGATGGAAAATATGTGAAAAACATGCACACATTTTTGTATTTAAAAAACATATACATATTTGGCTTTGTTGTGGGGGGTCAGCTGATTACGTTACCATGGTTTCGACCATTTCCGTTTCTACCTTTCCGGCTCTAATCCAACTGTTTACAGGTCTAATCTAAATCTGGCCGATAACTGTTTAGTATATATATATATATATATATAGTGTGTGTGTGTGTGTGTGTGTGTGTGTGTGTGTGTGTGTGTGTGTCGAGGCAGCAAATACGTTTCTTTTTTTTTTTTTTAATCATATCACCTCAAGCAAGGCGGTAAGGCCACTGATGCGCAGGGGGCTACGTAAGGGTAAAAAGAATGGAAAAGAGAAAGCCGGAAACCACATCCTAAACAGGAAACAAGGGATGAGCCTCTTCACCTGTTCAATAGATGTGGGTGGAGTGTGAACCGGGCGATAGTTTAGTCTATCTACTCCAATTGAAAAAAATTAAAAATTAAAAAAATAAAAAAGGAAAAGAGTGAAAAGATTGGAAAAGAGAAAACCGGAAACCGCATCCTAAACAGGAAACAAGGGATGAGCCTCTTCACCTGTTCAATAGATGTGGGTGGAGTGTGAACCGGACGATAGTTTCTAAACATATATTGTTAAATATAACAATGAATTATGTTTGAGCATGAGCCGTTCTAAACATCGTATTTGGCTTTAATTTCAGGTGAAAATAACGACAAAAATTGTCCAACATTTGGATATATATATATATATATATATTATGCTGTTCCTAAGCTTTCGGCTCACATGAGCCATCTTTAGAGAGGTTACTGGGACGTTAACATAATGAGATTCACCATCAAAGATAATATTATCTTGTGTTGACATAAAACATTGGTATGCGACGATAACATTTGTGAATTCCATTTGCGCGTAGCACGTGAGTGCTAGGGATGAACGCTTCTTTTTTAAAAAACAACACAAAAGTAAATTACAACGTAACAACAAATATGAGGAAAATAACAATACCACAAAAATAAATACCCTTAAAAATAGTTATAGAAGTGGCTGAAAGAGTTTGGGACAATAACAATTATGGAGAATTTATATATTCCTTACCTCCAACAGAAAAATGTTAGGATGCTGGAAAAACCTCATAAAAGTTTAATTAAATTCTTCCTTATCGGGCGTATTTAATGAAAGGTTTTTAAAAGAAAGGTTGCGGTCTATATATATATATATATATATATATAACATAGTGATGATCCACGTATACTGTCTTAATATGTATACGAAAAATGATTAAAATGTTGTGAGTTTAAAAATGTATTTTTTTGACAGTATTACTGTCTTTTTAATAATTTTTCATATATGTATATATTCAAATAAAACTCCAAAAATCACATGTGTCGTGTGATCATTTCTACGAAGTAAATTCGCTATGATCAGCGACCGTCTATTATGGAAAAATACAAAAAGAAATTCACACGCGGGGAATTCACTTAAAAAGAAGGAAGAGGAAAGAAATAAGAAAGAAGAGTGGGTGGGGTAAAAAAAAAAGAGAGAAGATAGGCGTTTACACGTTGTTACAGAGGATGTGGAAGAGAGGGGGAAAACAGAAAGAGATTCAAACTCGATCTTTGAAAAGGACAATTAAAGATTACGTATGTGTTAAGAAATAAAAATATAAATAAAAAATGCACATAAAAATAAAAATAACATTTAGTATAGAATAAAATATCAAGAAGAAAATTTAATGTTATATAATAAAGATAAAAATATAAAAATATAATAATGTATCATATATTATACTAAAAAGTTCACATGTAAGCATATATCCTTACATACACACACACTTCCACATGCAATACCATACGCATATATGTATATACAGACACATTCATATTTATATGCATATACATATATACAAACATACACACACATATATATACATGCACACACACATACATACTGTTATAGTAATTTTACCATGGACACATGAACTCTTCCAACTATAAATAAGCAGCACTTTCTGCTTTGTGGCAGAAATCTATTCTTGCAGATAGCTATGACAGCCGGATAAATACAGTCACGCTGGTTATCTTTTCATTTTGTATGTTTTGTATTACTGTTCTGTTTAACTATTCCTTCTTTGTGTCTTTATTTATGACCCCTGACAAAGCCACAACACATACATACATCCTCACATACACATGTATACAACCTCAAAAAATTCCCCCACACACATACCCATACATATGCATATATAAAAATAAACCAACTTCTTCTGCTTCTTCTTCGTCTATGTGCCGTGTCCCTTCAGAATGTAGGCGATCATGGCCCTTCACATCTCCCTAGCCCTTCTCTCTCAATACCCCTTCTCTTTTTATTTCACTCCATCATTCACCTGCTCAAGGTCATCAAGTATGTCATGCGTTGCTTTCTTTAGTCCTTCTTCCCTTTTAACCGTCCCGTGAGCATCAGGTCCTCCAAGCCTTCCTTCCTCATCACATGTCTAAAAATCTTAATCTGTCTTTTCTTGATGTTTAGTATCAGTTTCCTTCTTGCGTCCATCCTCTACAAAATCTAGTTATTGCTCACATGTTCCGTCCATGGAATTCTCAGCATCCTTCTGTAGAACTACATTTCAGTTGCTTCAAGATTTTTTTTCATATTTGATGAGATTCTTTCATATTTGATGAGATTGAAGGACAGACATCAGATAACAATCCAGTACTATCTTCTTTTTTCCTGTTTCTCAGTACTCTACGCAGCTTCTGGAATGCGTCCTTGGCCATACCAATACACCTTCGGATCTCCGTATCACACTTTCCATCCTCTGTTAGGACACTAAAAAAGATACTAGAAGGCCGTTATTCTTATAATTTTATCATTCCATTTCTTTCAAGTAACTGGATCAAATGGATTTGCTAAGTAACTGTTAACACCTTGTTGATGACTAATGTGATAAACCTTGTATTAATTCTCTGCTCGAATTGTTTTTAATAACTGTCTTACCCCAAGCAAGGCAGTACTGCCACTGGTGCGTAGAGGGTTACATAATAGGAGAATGAAGAGAGAGGAAAACAAGTCACAGTAGGTGTCGGAGAATGGGTAAGAGAAAGACGAATACATTGGTGTAAAGAGAGCTGCGTGAGAGCAAAGTGTAAAGTGAGAAGAAGGATGTGAATCAAGGAGATAAGAGATGACAGTTGATGTTGTATTTACACTCTTGGAAATTATAGCTATCAGGGAAACAAGAATACGGAAGGGTGTTTCAAAGGTGGGAAGTGCAAGAAAAGAAGCTAATAGAGTAGAAGTTGTGGTTACACTTGATTGTTTTCACAGTAAAAGGGTGGGACCTTATTCTCAGTCTAGTACCTCGAGTAAATTTGCCTAGGGTGGGACACCAAGAAGCTAAGCTAGTCGGAGCAGAATCCATGAAAGTATTTGTAGAAGAGACAGAAGGAAGCCACATCCCGTCGGTGAGAGAGGGACTGGAGTCGGGCCGCCAGGTAGGATCGACTACATTACAAATTCTTCTTTGGATTTTGTCGAGAACCCCAAGGTGAACAACAAAGGTGTCCGACCACTTATGACAGCAGTATTCAATGTACGGATAGATGGTAGATTTGTAAAAGTACATGATGGATTCAGAAGAGAAAAACTTCCTGGTCCGACACAGCGACTTGACCTTCTTAGCAATAGATTTAGCTATTAATTAGATGTAGGCGTTCTGCTTATAGTCATCTAAGAGAGTGAGGCCGAGGAGGCGCAATGTACTGCTCTCAGGGAGACTAGCGTAATCCATGCTGATGGCGGGTAGGCAAGATCATCTATGGTGGTTAAAAGATAGCAGCTTTGTTTTGACAGCATTAAAATTTAGGGGCCATTTCTTACCTCAATCCACTACTGACTGGAGAGCAGCAGCAGCAAGGTTTGTTTTGTCAGCATCAGCAGATTTCTTAGTGAGGCGGGAGTAAATGGTGGTATCGTCAGCGTAGATGCCTACTTGGGATCTGATTACATCAGGGAGAGAGATCGTTGAAGAAAATCAGAAAAGGCGTAGGACCACAGATAGAGTCTTGAAGGACACCCGCGTTCGTATGATAGGATATGGAAGAATACCCTTTCAATATGACCTTTATTACGCGATTCGATAGGAACTATTTGATTAAGTCAAACAAGCGTCCAGGTATACCATAGCCCTGTATCTTGCACAAAGGCCAGCGAGCCAGACCCTGTCAAATGCTTTGAAGATATCCAGGGCAACAGCTCGAGCTTTGCCATTCCTATCAAGAGCATGGTATATATACTCAGAAATAGTCGTTAGCATGTCAGCAGTGGACCTGGCGAACCGGAAGACATACTGTCTGTCAGTGAATAGGCAATGGGCTATGAGATGTTTAACTACTTCAGCATTGATGATGGCCTCTAACACTTTGCCAGCTGGCAGGAAAGCAAGAAGCAGAGAGACAGTAGTTGTAGGGTTTGGAGAGGACAGAGCAGAGTTCAGGGGCAAATTTCTTTAAGACGATGACTGGGCTTCCGTCACCTCCGTTCGCTTTATCGGGGTCAAGTTTTGAAATTGTTTTAGTAACCAGCAAAGTGGTAATGTAAACGTCGCTCAGTTCTAGTTGGGAAGTAGAGTGCGGATATTCCAGACGAATTAATTGAGGAGTTGGAGAAGAATCTGCGAGCAAAGCACTCGTCCTTTTCCGCTGTAGCTGTGAATAACACAAATTTATTGATTAAAAGAGGGATGGAAAACTTGCTGCTGTTCAGCAAACTTTTGTAGAGCCACCAGTAGTTTTTGGAGTCGAACTTGCGCGCTGCTATACGCTGTTTTATTCTGTCAGCAAACAACAGCTTAGCGTCATTGAGGATCCTCTTACACTCATTATGAGCAAATGCAAATAGGCGCTTATTATGGTCAGACAAGTGGCTCCGATAAAGTTGGAAGTAGTGATTCCTGTGGGCTACGGCGGCCGAGCAGGCAGAGGAGAGCCAGAGGTTCGAATGGGGTTTAAAGTGGAACTTCCTGGCTGGGATGAAAGCATCAATGCCAGCTTACACCCAGGAGAAGACCTCAGTAACAGAGCTTTCCAGCCAATTGGCATATTGGGCATTGAAGTCACCGAAAACAAATATGTAAAAGGGTGAGAGGCAATGGTCTATTCTATATTATCAGATATAGAGTCCAGCAGGTAACAGTCGGGAAAGGAAGGGGAGCGATAGAGAAAGAAAAGATAGCTAACTGAATTTAGTAGAGCGAGACAGAGACACATGTATGGATGGTCAGAAGATTAAAGAGAAACCTCCCTAGTCAGAGGGAGATGTTTGCTGATATAGACTCCCAGGCCATGCATATGGATGCTGGAGTCCTTCCTAAGGAGGGGAAGTTAATCTGGGATCGAGAAATCATAGGAGGGGATTGTGGGTTTCAAAGAAAGCTAGGACCTTTCGTGGAGGAAAGCTTCCACACTGCAAAACTTGGTATGAATACCACGGATGTTAGTGAAGGAAATGTTGAGATGTTCAGGTCATTTTTTGTGAGGCTGGCTTAACACTGTATTTGTAGTTGTGAGTATCCATTGTTATTTTTGGTAAGGAGAGGCCTCAAGTAATGGTAAAAGACGGTCATCAACTACGATATGTGTAGGAAGGGATCTGGAGCAAACTGCAACCTAGTATGGCCTTAGGGTCGCCCACCGGGGGAACTTGCAGGGACACCTATTCATGCGCGTCATGGCACTACAAGAACCCCGATATTATGCAGTTGTTAATCAGAGCAGCCGCACAAGACGCTACTCAATAGTTAGGGCTCCTAATTACCAGTCGGAAGCAGCAACCAAGAAACTGCCAACCCGGAACCCTCAGTATGAAGACCTGTTGCCACCGTCCAACAACATCGTGGAAAAGTTGCGAAAATTCCACTATTGAGGCCTAAGTAGAAAATAAAAGGAGTGAGCCGGGAACCCTCCCTGATCAGGAAACATTTGATGGGCTTTTACTGATCAATAGAAGGGAGTGGAGTATGAACTAGGCGATAGTAGGATCTAGTTGGATTTTTGGGGTAGCTGTGTATACTGTATTTACTAGCCTTCCCACGCAAGGCTGGATGTGACACATGGTCATTTTATTGTGGGTATTCCCGGCCATATAACCGGGCCAAGCCAGCAATAGACTGACTCATTTTATAGTTCACCGATAAAAGGGTTAACCAATCAGAAGGCTCAAAATATTCAATGCGACGTGTTTAAAAGGCGGCCATATTTTCCCGAATATTCGCGATCTAATCCGATTCAGTAGAGTGTCTGACTCGTGACTGTTAATCTTTGACGTTGTTTCATTGAACAGAATACGTACTGCTCTGTATTCTATATCCGTAAACTATGGTGGACATGGTGAACAATCTACTCCAATTTATAAAATAAAAAATAAATTAAAAGCTATGACTGAGAAATTTTTTTTACACTAAGCTTTGAATTAGTGGGCAGGTCGGGGTAACTACAGTTCCAAGAATTGCCAGTCCCAGTCCCAGTGAATTGTAGACGAGATAGAGTAATGGGAGAGAAGATATGACTATTAAGTAATTAATTATTTAGTAGTATAAGTTCACCTAACCCCTCTTTCAAGTAGCAAATCCTGAATCCTGATTGAATTGAAAACAAAAAATTCATAATGACGTTATTTCGCATCTAAAAGCGAAAATGCTTGCTGTAGCCGGTCACATGACAGATTTAATTACTTAAGGACATTCTTTGACCGGTCAAGAAGGTCAAGTCGCACCTTGTTCTCTTTCTCCTTATCTCTTTCAACAATTATTACTACGAATATTTTCTACATTTCTTGATACCCATAACTTTATCACTGAACACGAACTCTACTTTTAACTTCTTAATAATGTTTCTAATTGAACATTAACTTCTACAACCTGTGTTATTCTTTCCTTTTAATAAATATCTATTTTAAAATAAAAAAATGTATATTTTATTCTTATATTATTCCACGCATTCCAACATGCTACCAACAAACCTTCTGATGAAAACCTTCTGAAAATAACATGATAATAATTTTGGATAAAACTTGTAAGCTGTAGGGAGTTCGGTTATGTCTGATAATTAAATAAAACTTAACCATCTCCCTACGCTACAGTGTCTGGTCACATTTGAATAGATGAGGACAGAGTAAAAACCCCGACCAGGATTAGTTTTTCTGCCTTGCCAGTTGGAAAAATAGATATTTTAGTGCTAATGTTGCTTAGGATTTACAAGTGGCTTTCCAAAAACATTAAAAATTTAAAACATTTACCATTTTTCCTCATGCTGGCAAGTCATATTTTAATAGGAGATATTTGAACTTATACTCTGTTGAAAATTAATAGTAAATATAATACTCTCAGTTTAATAATTCTAACCTAACACTTGTATTAGGAGTTAATCATACACTTCACTCCACAACTCTTTACTTCCTTTCCTTGTTAAGGGTTGGGGATTAATATAAATCCAAATAGCTATGTTCGTTCCTAAGAAGTCAAAACAGCCCTGCTCTCCCGCGATATTTCTGGCAAATAAAAAGAGATAGATCTAAATGATGATGTGGTAACAGAAATTGTCTGTCTGATTTCTCCTGCTTGCGTGACATGGTGCAGAGTTCTGTTGCTAGAAATAGGGTCTTCCAGAAGACACCCTTTTGACGGAGGGCAGCACTACCTCCTCAGAGCACTTGATATGGGCCTCCGTATTGAGCTTGAAGTCCTCATCACCAAATTCGGCAATTCATTTCTTATCGGATGGATCAGAATGAGTTTTCCGAGCTGCCGTACCTTCGTAATCACCATTAGACTCATTCAAATCTTGCCGAATCCTCTGCATTGTACTCAGATTGACACTCAAACACTCTAAAATGTCCGTATTAGAGCTTCCGGTGCAAGTGCCAAGCAATACAGTATGCAGTTTCTGGCAGAGTATGCGTCTTTGTGCTCTTTTTCTCACAGACGGTGCCCAACTGACCCTACTATACTGTCGACAAAATCAAAATCAAACAACGCGCATGCGCGAAATTAAAAATATACAGAATATAAAACGGCGGCAATTTATCCCTCGCATCCTGTACGTCGATATTTATATATTTTTGCGATTCAAAAACGCAATCTAATAGAAATCTGTGATTGTTTTTTCATGGCTTCTCAGAGAAATTTCTAATGGAATTGTTAATCCCTGATTTATTTTATTCCAAGATTTATTCAAGCCAATATTTTGAAAGTTACTGTTTTTTTTTTTTGTTTTTTTTTTGTTTTTTTTTATTAGTGGTGGGCGTCGATGTGAAGCGGGTTTTAATAAGTTTTCCGCCGTTGCGTTTTTCGGCCTTCAGGTAACTCATAAAAAAATAAGTGTTACATATATCTGAATATCAAATCATCTTTTGTTGTTCTCACGAGCTTTTCATGTTTTTTATTTATTCATTTATTTAACGTTTAATATTTTGTCATTTTTATTTGTTTATTTATTGACGTGAACCTTCCGTGGTTTACACGTAACCAAGTCAGTCAGTTAAGTGCCATACGTGATACACGCTTTGGGCAATCATATATCGAAAGAGACATGAATGACTGGGCAGAAGATTATCCCGCAGTAGGTTGCCATTGCTTTCTGCAGTAGGTTGTTGCCAGGCAAAGCTATAGAATCCAATCTGTCCTATTGTTTAACCCATATCTGGAGGGAAGAGACGGATTAATACCTTTTCCGAGGGTATTTGTGCGTAAGTGAATGCAAGGAATTCAGCTAGAATTCGAACCCGGCTCCCAGTCGATATCCACTGCACTACAACGCACAAGACGAGACCTTAAAATCCTTCCTTGGTGCTTCTATCCACTTCTTTTCCACTGACCTGAATCGGTTGTTCTCCCTGTTAATGCAGTTTGTCCAGAATACAATAATATATTTATTTTTGGCGATTTTAATAGAGACGGAGTGGTTTTTATAATCACAAAAAAGCGTCCCTAGCTCTTATAGAAGTAATAGTAGTAGTAGTTGTTGCAGTGCTGCTACTAGAAGTAGTAGGTGTCGTAAAAGATGTCATTGTTTTGGAAAAATAGGAAGTTGCTTTTTAAGTATCAGGCTCCAACTAGTCGGTGGTTCAGCCAGCTCTCTAGTTTGTAATATAGTTAACTTTTGAATAGACAACATAATGAAAATAATGAGCTATGAGTAAAACTTAAAAATAAAATTGCAAAAAGAATTACGTGCATCATCGGCTGAACATGCCGAAAGGACGAAGATGCAACGCTAGCTTATCTCCATCCAAACGGTATCAAGGAAAAATTGACGGACTGCTAGCCTATTCGAAAATCGATGGCGAAGGACTGCACTATCACAACACGCATGAAATGTTTTGACTGTTAGAGTGGGAACCTAATTAGTGTACAAACCATGCGATGGATGGGTGGTTTATCGCGGGTACAAACAGGCTAACTGCTGTGGGGTGGAGGAAGAAAGAACTACTCATAATTCACAAATCAGAAGTCGGATTTTTAAGTTACTGAGGGGCGTACGTCTGTTTTTGAATGAGCTATATTTTTACACGGAACTACGTAAACATTTGAGAAAAAAGTCAGAAACCACAGTAGTGATTGTGTGGAGGTGGTAAAAAAATCAAAACTCCATATGATAAAAGAAAGAATAATGATCGCTGTACCCGAGGGCAATAAAAAAACATCATTTATTTCCGCTGATTTGAATGAAAAAGAAGTGAAAAACGACTCGTCCAAAAAGCAGTCCGAGGATTTTAATATTGGTAAGCGCTCTCTAGTTTTGTTTAGGGTCTTGGTAATTATTATTATTATTATTATTATTATTAATAATAATAATAATAATTATTCTATGATTCGTTCATAGGGTTTGGCTGATGTTCTTATTTAATCGATAACCGATTTTAGATTATATATTTATTTTTATCAAAAGAACATAATACATTTTATGTTAAAATGTCATAATTCGTTAAATCGTTATATTATGAAAAACAATTAACATTATTACTATTTTTTTTTTGTCTTTTTACACGGCTTATTGCATTTTTATTGGCTTGTTTTGTTTATTATTATTGTTGTTGTTGAATGGATGACAAAGTGACGTTAGGTTACAAATATACGAATACCAATATACCCATTAAATCTAAAGATATACTAAGCACATGTCCTACAACCAATTAGTAGTAGTAGTAGTAGTATTAAAAAACAGTACGATAACCTGGAAATAAAACTTTTAAACGATTTTTTTACACTCACTCATAATAAATTTCTGAAACCTTCATGTGGCAAAGTATGAACCATTTGTATTTCATCGGCTATTATCAAATCACTACAAACTAATTAGATTTTTACCAATATAAAAAAAAATATTCATAAAACTGAAATTACGGTAACACGTATTTATATAATTTATATCTTTTTTGTTTTTACTTTTTTGCGGGGGGGGGGGGGCAGTATATAGTATAAACAAGTTATATTGCCATATTACTTTTTACCATTTTCGAGAACGCGTCTTTTAAATTTTAAATAAATCTATTTTTGTGGCAAGAAAATAAGCACATCTCCTCTACCCTCTTGCTTATAACCACCCATTATGTTTTCAGCGCTAAACCTGAATTAGTTGAATAAAGCTTCGACTTAAAAGTTGTTATTATACTACAATTTTATACTTTCCCTTGCTAATTTTGAGGTTATATATCTTGTTTTCATGTCATGAGTTCATTTTCCTTCATATTAATTTTCACTTTTCTCATTAATTTTCAGGTGATTTACCGCTTTCATAATTTCATAACGTGGTCTTAAACATAAAAAAAAAATTATTTTTTTACTTCCGAATTAATTTGAGACTCTACCATGTTTTCGTGTTTTCTGGTATGCCTCTCACCCTTTTTATTGCGACAAATCTGTTTTATGGACTATCTACCCAATTTTGCAATGGTCATGATGTATGTTCATGTTTCTAACATATCCTTCCTTAATTCTTTCGTGAGTAATTTTGGACTTTCCCGTCTCTTCACAAACATTTCCAAAGAATAATTTCGATTCTTTGGATACTCTATAAAAATTAATCTTGAGCCAAGCATTCGAATAACCCTACATGCTTAATCCCACATATACAAAGGTACAGAATTATGTTGAAAGAAAATTAAAATGTTTAAGAGAGATAGGATTTTGCAAGTTGTTCCTTTATTTAATCGGCTTATTTCAAATGTGAGCATGCTTACTGTATAAATGTCGTTTTGACACTGGATTCATCAGTTTGTAAAATCTGCATGTGTGCAAAAATTCTCAGCATTCTCTTAAAATAAAAATGACTAAAAAGTAAATAAATACCAGAAATGCATTTTTTTTTATTTCTTTTAATTAAAAAGAAAACATCAGAAATTTTTTGCACATATGTGTAATTTAATCATAAAAACGAAGTTTTGATTTAATTTTTTATCGTTGTTTTTTTTTTAAATGAGCTTGTAATATGAATCTCATAGATTTCACAAATTAATCCTAAAAAATATGTGCAAAAACTTCTCAGCATTTCTTAGAGAGAGAAAAAAGATGAAATAGTAGACATTCTTTTTTCTACTTTTAATTAAGAAGAGAATGTCACAAAAGTTTGCACACACTTAATAAAAAGATCTAAAATCAGTTGTTTTTTGTTTTTTTTCATGAACCTGTAATTATGAGTACCACAATTTTTATGAATTTTAAACTATTTTGTGGCGCAGTGGATATCGGGGAACCGAGTTTGAATTCCAGTTGAATTCCTTGCATTCACTTACACGCAAATACCCTTGGGAAAGGTATTAATCCGTCTCTTCTCTCCAGTTATGGGTTAAATAATAGGACAGATTGGGTTCTATAGCCTTGGTCGGCAACCAGTCTACCGCAGAAAGTAATGGCAACCTACTGCGGGATAATCTTCTGCCCAGTCAGTCATGTCTCTTTCGAGACATGATCACCCAAGCGTGTATCACGTATGGCACTTAACTAACTGAAGTAAAGGCAAAAGTCCCTAGTGCTGACTTCTAATAAAGTCTAAAGACTTCAAATAACGGTAGAAATGATTTATTGTTTGTTTTTTAATCATTTTGCTGCTTTTGTTAGACAAAAAATATTGAAAATTTGGGCACACAATACTTCGATGTAAAATGAAAATTTCATTTGTTTGTTAATTTTTATTTATTTATTTGTAAAGAACCTGTAATAGTGTCACCGACACAGAAGTAGAAACAAAATCTAAGATTTTGCACTGATGTGAAATGGAAATAGATTTTCTAGAGTTCTATTGTTTTGTTCTTTGTTTCTTCTTTTCGTTGGCAATTGCACATTTTAAATGATAACGGCTTGTTGGGTCTAATTAGTTATGAGATAAAACATTCATTATTTATCGTATGCTTTCTTGAATTTCTTTGCTGTTATTACTTCTTTCTTTTTTCTTTTTTTATGTTGTTGAATTAGGTATAGCTACTAAATCGCTAAAAAGAACAGCATGGTTTGAAGAAAAAAAAGGGCCCAAACTTAATAAAAACAAAGTTTTTCTGTCAAAATGTTTATGTTATTACTAAAAGGAAAGAGCAAAGTATTTTTAATAATTTTTGAATCCTTTCTAACACGTTCGAAATTTGGCAAAAATCTTGTTTTGATTTTCGTTTGCAGGTTACAAAATCGTTAAAAGAGTTTACAATGGAAAATGTATTGTAATATTACATAAATCAGCTTTTTTCGGTAAAAAACATTAATTTGAAAATTCTTGCTAAAATCAAATAATTGTCGGATTTAATGAAACTTTTAAGACTTATTCACAAATAAGTGAAATTATTTTTTAATTTTTTTTTTTTTGAAATCTTGGTAAAAGTATTTTTTTACATCTTTTACCCCACCTCCACGTAAATTCATGAAATTTTAAGAAATTAAATTTTGTTGGAAAAATTGGTTTTATTAGTTAAATGTCGGACTCATTGGGGAATGTAAACCATCTATATATATTTTTTTTTTTAACAATTTGCCCTTCTTTTCGAAAATTTGCTCCCAGTAGTAAAATAAAAAATGCAATAAAATTATGGCATTATTTCATTTGATAAGCTTTTAAATGCTTTAATAAATAATAAATGAAGGACATTATTATAGTCTGAAGTAAAATAAATTTTTCAATTAATAATGAAATTTTAAAAGAATTGTCTTCATTTTTTTTAATTATAATAATTTATAAATTTTCAAAAATATTTTTAAAATACTTTAAAAATTTGTTGTCGTTAGTTTATTAACTTATTAAGTGAAGTCTATATTTACTAATCGAAAATTGAAAAGTTTAATATAATTGTCGTGCCTTCACATTTTTAAAATAATTTTGATATTTTTTTATTTTGCATATTTGAAGTTTTTTCATTTCTTTATTTTTTTTTTTTTTTGTATGGTAATTTCTATGTGTACATTATAAGGTCATGTGTTTCACTGTTTCTTCCACTTACAGAAGAAAAGTTTCCATAATTTTATCAATTCCGTTCGCCATACACTTATCTTATCTCGCATCTGTCTGGCTGTCATCACATGTCAAATATACGGGGAAGAGGTCAGAAAGATCAACACACTATGTTTAAGAAATAGTTTTATTCTAAATTTCTTGTTAAAAATAAGTAATACTTGCGGAAATCAGATTGATTTAACTTTAAATTTGTTAATTTTCCAAAAATAACATGTCACAGATGTATAATTTATTTTTGCAATATTTTTAAAACCGAGATTTAACTTTTGTTTACAAAAATATCGATCGTTCACAAATGGCGGAGAAATTTAAAATTTTTATAAAAAATTCAAAATTTTAGATTCCAATCAATTTGCTTACTGAAAATTTGCTTACTGTAATTTGCTTACTGTAATTTGCTTACTGAAAATAGTAAATTTAATCATTTAGCTTTCAATTAAAACTAAAATAAAAGTTTCCAGAAACTTTTTTTAGATTTATAGGTTAGGTAACGAAAATGAGTGGAAATACCTAAAATGAGTCCGTGATAATAAATACGTATGCATGCGCGTAAAAGAAGGAGAGAAAGGCTTTACATATTTGTGTTATTGGAGAGCGAGAAAAAGAATGTGAAAATCAGTGAAGGAAAATGTATGACTGCATTAAAGATACGAAAGATGTATTTTGTGAACTTACTTACTATTTAAAATAGGTGCTTTTGTTTGGAGCTCATCCGGTTGATGAGGGAAAACAAATATTGAGTTCGATCCCCAGTCAATACCCTATACTTGTATCTTTTTGTCAAATTAAACTCAGCGTAATCAATAACTTTGTATATGTGTGTGCGTGTGAATTTTTTCATAAACCAGATATATCGTTGGATCATACATAATATTTTATTTAATTGACATTAATTTTTTTTAAATAATAACTGAGCTTTTATAAAATATAAAATATATAAATATTGTCGCCGCTGATAAAAAAAATTCTAGTTTTCTATACCTTTATAAGTTAGTCACGTCTCTTTCAGGACATGATCACCCAAGCGTGTATCACGTATCACACTGACTGATCATGTCTCTCTCTATTTATCTATATCTATTCCTCGCTCTGTGTGTGTGTGTGTGTGTGTGTGTGTGTGTGTGTGTGTGTGTGTGTGTGTAGATAGATAGATAGATAGATAGATAGATAGATAGATAGATTAATGTATATTTAGACAGCAGACTTTCTTTCATGAAATAAGGCCAGTGAGGAAGTTTTAAGTTATTTTTTATTAAGTTTTTTCCTGCATCCTAATATTTTCTGTTTTGTTGGATTTAAGTAATATGAAAACAGTCCATAATTTCTATTGTTCCAAGCACTTTCAGACACCTTTATAGCTATTTTCAAAAGTTTTCTGAAAAATGTTAGGATGTTGGAAAAAGTTAATAAAACGATTAATTAAACTTTCCTTGTCGGCTGTATTTAATATTAGATAGATAGATAGATAGATAGATAGATAGATGCCTATACTTCTGAGATGAGGTAGTATTTAGATTATACACATAGTATGGACTGTTGTCCTCATCTTTATTACCTGTTTACGACGTTTCGGCCATTGTAGGCTCAGGCCTTCTTCAGATACTAGAAATTTTGAACTGAAGACTATATTTCGATCACTGAGGTATATCATTCTCATTCCATGTGCGATGCCACTTCCAGATGCCATGTTGTTATATCTCTTTACTCAACACTCTCTCTGTTAGTTTTTGATCACTGCTGTAGCCAGGTTTTGAACTCACAAATCTTTGGGCCAAGTCACTGGAACTAACCAACGTCTACGTCCACTTGAATGTGTCCTTGAATCTGAAGTGTATATATATATGTGTGTGTGTGTGTGTGTGTGTGTGCATGTATATATATATATATGTGTATATGTATATACATATGTGTGTATATATGTGTATATGTGTGTATGTGTATATATGTGTGTATATGTATGCATATATATATATATGCGTATATATATATGTGTGTGTGTGTGTGTGTGTGTGTGTGTGTGTATATATATATATGTATATGAATGTATACATACATATGTATATATATGGGCGCGTGGACGATTGGTTAGAACGTTCGCTTTTTAACGATGAAGCACTGGTTCGAATCTCACCGTGGGCGATTTATCAGGAATGTGACTTCTTATTATCTGGATATGAGGCAATCCTAGCGTGCGGCATCTTTAGAAAGTTCCTGAAAACCATAGCCCTGGTTGAAATTGGGAGTCGTCGATGGTTGGGCTAGCTCGAAGTCACAAGTCATTGTGACCTTAACATTGAATTACTTCAAAAATTGTGGGGGAAATGTGTTTGATGTATTTAGTCTTTCAGCAAATGTGGGAGATATGCCACAAATGTGATTTTTTTTAATCATGTCACCCCAAGCAAGGCATTCCACTGCTACTATAGCGCAGGGGGTTACATAGAGCGGTTGGATATGGGAAATGTCAGAAGGAGGGTGACAGACGAGTAAGGAGGTACATAGGAAGAGTATTTGAGAGAATGGGTGCGAGTTAGTGTGTTAGGAGGTGTCTATTGACCTTACATTTAAACTCCTGGAGGTTGCAGCCGTCGGGGAAGCAAGTATGCGGAAGGGAATTCCACAGGCTGGAAGTGCGAGAAAAGAAGCTTTTGGAGTAGAAATTGCGGTTACATTTCATCGATTTCACTGTAAAAGGGTGGGACCTAGTTGCTAATCTAGTATCTCGTGCAAATTCATACCTAGGAGGCACCAATGATCTAAGTTCATCAGAGCAGAAGCCGTGAAAGTATTTATAGAAGAGGCACAGGGAAGCCACGTCACGCCGGTGAGAGAGTGACTGCAAGCGGTAAGCCAAGTCGGTATCGATCACGTTACAGATTCTCCGTTGTATTTTGTCAAGGACCCCGAGGAGAATTGCAGGGGCACCCGACCAGATGTGGCAGCAGTATTCAATACACGGGCGGATGGTAGATTTATATATGTGCAGGATGGATTCCGGCGGAAAGAACTTCCGGGCCCTGCACAGAGAGCCGACTTTCATAGCAGCGGATTTAGCAATGGATTCGACGTAGTCATTTCACTTGAGGTCCACTGAGAGTGTCAGGCCAAGCAGGCGTAGTGTTTTACTCTCTGGGAGGCAAGGCCTAAGAAAGTTCCTAAAGACTCGTGCGCCAAATATCGTAGTTCTTTCTGTAGTTAGCAAAGTCTTCTCAATAACTCAATAAATAATATATTTTTTTGCTTGAAGACATTGCTCCTCAAACTCTGATTCTCAATATGATTTCCAGACAAGCCGAGTGACAACTCACATTATTTTTACTGCATGGCAATTACAGAAGTGCCAGGAAAATGACTAGTGCTGTTATTGACTTGACAAAAATTTTTAACACAGTCAATAAGCAGACACTCTGAAAGAGTTTGTTAAAACTTGATTGTCCCCAAAAGTTCACAGGTTGGATTAGATCTTTGTATGATAACATGAAAGCATGGGTTTGTGTTGGTGAAGAACTTTAGAACCCTATTTCAGTCGAATCAGGAATCAAGCAAGGTGATCTGCTGGCGCCTATTCTTTTTCAATCGTCGCTGCAATTATTTTTCTGAGAGCTTTCAACGATAGTGATTCGGGTATTTATGTCCAATACAGAGCATTGAACAAGTTGTTCAATTTTTGTGTTTTCAATGCAGTCAGTAAATCATTTTTGATACGTGATTTGCTCTATGCAGATGGTTGTGACACAGAAAATGACTTGCATCTGCTCATGGATTGCTTTTCTATGGGATGTGATGAATTTGGGTTGATCATGGTGATGTACCAGCCTGCACCTGACAAAGCCTACGCCCCTCCTTCTATCTTTGTCAATGGCAAACAGTTGGAGGTAGTTGGTACTTTTGTCTATCTTGGAAGTACACTTTCTAGATGGAACACCCTTGATGACGAGGTAAATGCATGAATAGCAAAGGATTGCAGAGCTTATGGAAAGCTGGAGAGTAGATTCTGGCCACAGTTAGATATCTCCAAAACGACAAAGTTGATGGTGTAACAAAGCTGTGTATTGACCACTTTTCTGTACGGATACGAGACCTGGACAAGTTACAAAAGGCATATCAAGCTCTTAGAACGCTTTCATCAAAAATGTCTTCGCTCCATTTTAAAAATTTCTTGGAATGCCTATGTTCCAGAATGGGTTGTCCTTCAAAGATCAGGTTTGTCTAGCATTAAGTTCATGATCATGCAGCACATGTTCAATTAGAGTGTGCATATTGCTAAACAGAAAGACTGTCGTATAACAAAACATGCTATGTACATATAGGACATATTGGGTTCTATAGCCTTGGCTGGCAACCAGTCTACCGCAGAAAGCAATGGCAACCTACTGTGGGATAATCTTCTGCCCAGTCAGTCATGTCTCTTTCAAGACATGATCGCCCAAGCATGTTTAACGTATGGCACTTAACTGACTGAATGCCAGTTCAGTAAATGTCCATATATATATATATATATATATATATATATATATATAGGAAAACTACTAAAAAGTTGTAAGTTTAAAAATATATTTTTTGACAGTATTTCTTTCTTTCTATTATTATCATATATATATATATATATATATATACATATATATATATATATATTCTTTCTAAGAAGGAAATAGGCCAAATTTCAAAGTTCTTTAATTAAAAAACAGAAAACAGTTAACGATCGAGTCGTCAAGATCTCATCAGCTTACTTTTGAGCTGGGTAGATGTAAACCTATTGTCTATGCTGTCAGTTTATTTACTCGCACTTGCGGAACTCCTTTCCAATTCCATGCTTTCAGCTATTTTTTATCTGCAAAAGTTTCAATGCAATGCCAATGGCTATCTACAGTCTTCCTGATAGCTCTTTCTTCTTCCCGATTATTATTAATGTTTCTATTACTTATTCTTCCACACCTTGTAACCCCCTTGTGTCTTAGTGGCTTTACTACCTTTCATGGAGGAATAACGATTAAAAAATACAACATCGGAACGTCTTTAAAAGATGGGAAATTCAGGAGCGATTTTAGGACAATAGGAAACACTGGTGAGGAAATAAGGTAAAATTCCAGTAGAATTAACGACAGAAAGATGGACATCGTCAAAATAAATAACATTCCAAAGATCTCAGAGAAGCGAAAATATCTGGAATGGTTACGTGTCAAGGGAGAGGGGAAGAATCAAGTGATGTATCACGATGATTCATAGCTTTTGTCTAAAATCTCAAACTGAACCTGGGCCTTAAGGTCTATTTTACTCATACAGTTGTTATCGATCGCTACTCGTAGTGCCCCTCCCCGCAGCCGCCTGTCAATACATTCGAATGGAGCTGGATGGTTTCTCTTTTAAATATTTTATAGACGACTGTGTCTGTTTGAGGTGGAGATTGAGTGGCAGATCTTGCATGCGAATATAGTGGATTTAAAACATTGACGCATATATAGGCTCTCCTGACAAGAGACAAGTGGGAATGAATGACTGAGAGTACGGGGAAGATAATGTTGCGTTAATGGGGTTAACTTGCCTTTCTTAAAACTTTTCGTAAAACTACCTTTGATCTTAATTCAAACAGATGCTTAGAATAGACCCACTGTTAAGCAAGTCTTTAGATAGATAGATAGATAGATAGATAGATAGATAGATAGATAGTAGGTACCTCCACTCATTTTCGATATCTAAATTTTAAATTGAATTTTTTAAAATAATAAATAGTTTTCTTGAAAATTTTATTTTAGCTATTGAAAGCTAAATGATTAAATTTACTATTTCCAGTAAGCAAAATACACTGGTGTATTTCAAATAGAAATTATATTGATTGGAATCTAAAATTTTTCAATTTTTTTTTTTTAATATTTCAATTTTTTGGCCATTTTGAAGCAATCGACACATTTGTAAAGAAAAGTTAATTCTCAGTTTTAAAAATCTTGCAAAAATAAAATATACATCTGTGAAACATTATTTTTGGAAAATTAGCAAATTTCATGTTAAATTAATCTGATTTACACGAGTATTACTTATTTGTAACATGAAAGTTAGAATATAGATAGATAGATAGATAGATAGATAGATAGATAGATAGATAGATAGATAGATAGATAGTGCCTATTTCTGTTTTCACTCCAATTGTCACATTCAAATAAAACTAATATCATTGTTTAATGCATTCAAGTTGATTTTAAAATGATGTCAGCTAAGTTCATTCAAGAAACTTTATATTTTTAAAAGAAAGCCTGTTACAAATAGGTACATATGAACAACCATAGATAGATAGATAGATAGATAGATAGATAGATAGATAGATAAACAAACAAACAAAAGTTTTACAGATTCAGTAATTTTCTAAAAGCAATTATTCAAAATTAAAAACACAACAAAACAAATAATTACGACTGAGCCTCTCCTGTTTTTTGGTTAATCCGGGGTAAATATCTGCGCTTTCCATAAACAGCTTCCGAAACGTTTGAGGCGCGTTCTTAATCCTCATTTTCCGAAGATCAGTGAATTTATTCGTTTGTATAAATCCTTTTTCACTGTAGTTATATTATGCTTTTCATTTGAGGCCTGTTGACGACAGCATTGTGCTTTTTGTTTTTTTGTTTTTTAAGAAACACAGAAATGAGAACTAAAAATTCATCAAATTTTCCTTCTTTTTTCTTTTCTGTTTTTGTAAATCTGAAAAGACCGATAAGGATGTTGTTTAAGGATTGGTATTTTGCAAATAAATTAAAACTCTTGAATTTTCCCTCCAAAAAAAAAACTAAAAAAACCCTAACCAACCAGTATTTGACTATGCAACGGTGAAAATCTGCCCCCACCATCTCTTCAGCCTTTTTTACTACTCCTGCTACATACGAGTCGGTCAGGCATGGCTCGCGAATGAAATTATTATTGTCATTTACAAAGTTCGGCTCAACCCGGACTCCAAAAACACAAGTATGGGGTACCTAGTAAGGATTGAGCTATAATAATAATGATCGACTAGGCTAACTCCTTAACCATTACACCACCCGTGAATGAGAGTTACGCGAAGTTAAAAATATAAGACTGTAAAATTACATCCGTCTATTGTTACGTATTACTATTTTTGACTTAATGAATTGGGTAGCTGGATGTGGCATAACCATTAGCAAGAAACCATTACAACTGGGTAGTGAGTTCGATCCTCACTTGGCACCTCGTATTTTCGGCGCTTAGAAAGTCATCGAATTGATCAGTGAATTTTCAGTATCTGGGCACATTGCGGTAGGGTAGTAATTAATGAGGTATATATCAAGGGAAGATAAAAAAAAAAATACACGCTTAGGCGATCATAATCTCGAAAGAGACATAACTGACGAGGCAGAAAACTTTCCCGCACTAGGTTGCTATTACTTTCTGCAGTAGACTGGTTGCCAACCAAGGCTACAAAACCCAATCTGTCCTACCATTTAACTCATAGCTGAAGAGAGAAGAGTAGGATTAATAACTTTTCCCAAGATTATTTACGCGTAAGTGAATGCAAGGAATTCAACTGGAATTCGAACTCGTTATGTAAAAAATAATAATTTATAAAGAAAACAATTTTCTTTCCTTTTTTATTCTTTTTTTAATCGTATTCTTCCCAAGTAAGGCATTCAAGCCACTAAGACACATAAGATTACTGGGTGTTGAATTAGAAAACAGAAACATTACTAAGGAGCAAGAACAAAAGAAGAGTAATCAGGAAAACAGTAGCGGTTAATTTCCTAGGCAACCGATTCCAACATAATTATCTGCAGCTAATCCTGCACTCAATCACACCAGCCTAAAACTTCCCTAAGTGATGGGAAGAGACGGTAATAGGAAAGAGGAGTCTGAAGTTAATCAATAAGGTAACAGGGTACTCCTCATCATCCATGCTTGCGCGCAGATATCCTGTAGCTTAATCATTTTCCTTTTTTGTTTTTAATAAGTGTAGATAGGTCTCCTTCTTTTTTTCTTTTTTTTTTTTTAACTAGCAGTATAGCCCGGCGTTGCTCGGGTGTAATGAAAGCTTTAAAACTAATCCATGGTCCTGGAGCTCAGATTCAGCCTAAAGAATATTTGTGTGATGTTTGGTGAGAATCGGATAAAAATTGTGGATTTGTATAAAGGACATACAGACAGATAAACAGACACACACGTACAAACATCTTGCCTTTTTTATATATATATATTATCGATTTTCTGCACTATTGTAAGAACTGCAACATTGAAACTTATGAATATCGTTTCTTATGTCTTTGTCTATTAGTGTGTCAAACTTGATTAAAATCGGACCACTCCTTCTATAACTCGATTTTTTTCGATTATCGATTTTCGATATTTATCGAGGGTACATCGACACAAAACCTAGCTAAGAACATTCGCAGACGCTTATGGTACAACTGTGTAAATTTTCAAGAAAATCGGTTCAGCCGTTTTGGAGTCTATAGGTAACGGGGACACACACACATAAAGTTCCATTTATAAATAAGTTTAGATTTAGATTTAGATCATTTAAACCCATTCAAAGTCGTAATGCAACAAGAACGCAGTGTGTTATAGGGACTGAAAGAAGTGACTGGTAATAGGGAGATTGAGAAAAGGACAGGAAAATAAACTTGATTCAAGAAAACAGAAGATGCCGATTGACATTGCATTTAAACTTTTGAAGATTAAAACAAATCTACATTCAATTTATTTAAAATAGTTTTAACCCGTGAAAATTTTACGGTTTTTCTATTTTAATGTTCTGATGAATTTTAATTCTTCCATTTATGATTGAAAAAGCTCATGGCGAGTTTTATGGCAATATAATATCCGTAGAAATTCCCCGATTGCATCATTATATATTTGAGCTGAAAAATTTTAATAAAATATTGCAATAACAGTCGTAAATGTGAATACTGGTCGTTATTTTAAGAAGTGGATCCAAGTGAAAAGAGATGATATTGACAACTTTTTTACATTTCTCTGAAACAGACGTTAAACATTTTTCCTTCCTTTCTTTATGGCTTTCTTTCTTTCATTTTCTCATTGAAACCAAGTAGTGTCTTTTCGCCTCTTTCCACGCAATCAAAACGGAATAGCGCATTATTTATAAGGTACTGGTAGAACGTAATGGTTGTGAAAACCAACGAAAAGAGGGACAAGCACACATATAATATAACCAGCAATATAGCCCGGCGTTGCTCGGGTGTAATGAAAGCTTTAAAACTAATACATGATTCTGGGGCTCAGACTCTTTGGACGTTGGCACGAAAGACTAAAAAGCAATAGTTGTTTCCAGTTAAAGCGAAACCGTAGACTGAAAGAAAAATGAATGGATGTAAGTCAAATTTTGATTTCCTGCTATCGATATCAAATAAGCTTTTTTCGTCTTAAACTGAACTTTGTAGGCTAAATAAGTCCTCTGAGTAAATGGTATCATGGCTGAGACTAAGAACTACGATTATACCTATTTAGAGCCAAACCCGATGCAAAAACTAAAATAAAAGGGCTGAAAAAAATACTGACATACAGGCAGATAAACAGACACACACATAAACACCTTGCCTTTTATATATATATATATATATATATATATATATATATTATCGATTTTCTGCACTATTGTAAGAACTGCAACCTTGAAACTTCTGGATATCGTTTCTTATGTCTTTGTCTCTGAGTGTATCAAATTTGATTAAAATCGGATCACTCCTTCTATAACCCGATTTTTTCGATTATCGATTTTCGATATTTATCGGGGGTACCTCGACAAAAAACCTAGCTAAGAACACTCGCAGACGCTTATAGTACAACTGTGTAAATTTTCAAGAAAATCGGTTCAACCGTTTCGGAGTCTATAGGTAACGGACAAACACACACAGACACACACGCATACACACACACACACGGACAACGTTCCATTTATAAATAAGTTTAGATTAGATAGATATTATTTACCAAACATGTAATCAACTTCATTTTCAATGACTGCCGTCCAACGGGAAAATAAATATTTGCTTCCACCTTTGAAAAAAATATTTTCCTCCCAAAAAACGTTTGTAAAAAGACCTTTTTAAATTTCATTGTCTTTGAATGCTCTGCCAGTTATGTTTTAGTGATTGAAACATGAATATTTTATGAGGATGCAAAACAAACTTCTGACCTAAGGATTTAAATTTTTCATGAGCTTGCTTTGAAAAGTGTGCTCTTTCATTGTCCAGTCAGAGACTGGTACATTTTATTACATTTTCGACTTAATGCTCCGATTTCCCGAACAAGTTGCTAGTAATAAACGTCCACGGAGAGGGTCCTTCCCTGTTGCAGTGGCTCGTATAGGGGCAACACTTTTCATATTTCAGCAGACGCAAAGTAAGAACTTCTGTGGATGATGCCCCCATTTTGTTGAGGGCACTGGTTTCTCAGTTTGTGATAATTACTGCCTTTTTCGTTTTCTGTTGACGTGCAAATCTCATTTTTCATCACCTGTAAAAATGTAACGTGAAAAAGGAAAAAGCGGTATTTCTAAATTAAAGACCGCTGTAGATTGTGGAATGGTCGGTTCCCAAGCGAAATATGATGAGAGACCCAAATTCCCTCTTTACATTTTCTTTCCAATGAAATTCTGAAATATACAATAAATAGCTCACTCGCAGATGGAAGAGATGAGAAACTAATTCTGACTTTCATGCGGATGTCATGTATAGCACCAAACCTGTCCAGAAATATCTAAATTGTCAGCTGTATACAATCGCTTTTAGAGATCAATGGTTAAAATTGCTTTTAAGCAGTGAAGCCTAATGGTTTGCACTAAATAACAAAAAACTTGTGAAGTACCAAAATGGATAGCACATGTAACTCAAAGAGAAAATAATGCCATAATCAAGTTGTAGACATTCTACACTACTTCGAATAAAAAGTTAGGAAGGAAAATACAAGAAAAAGCTAATGGACTTAAGAAACCTGTTTTCCAGAAAAATAGTTTTCAAAGGAAAATTTTATAAATTTCAGCCAAAAGCAGTACCGGTTGCTTGGTCAATGAATCCTAAATGTTTCCTTACAGGAAAACATCTAATATTACTATTATAATTTCATTCTGCTTCAAATAGTTGACACGTAATTCACAGCAGTGAAATACATAATTTCTGAACACTATATCATTTTTAGTTGATATTATACCTATTTAGTATGCTTGTATTAGTCGTTTATATCCATGTAATAAATAAATTTCCCCATCCTATGAAAATGATATCCATCATTATTAAGATATTTCCAGGAGTTATATCCATCCATTCTTTCCATTCTTTTGCAAACTTTTCTTATTAATCTCTGAAATGTACTATAAATGACTATAAACATTATCAGATAGAAGTGATAATAGCCAAATTCTAGACGCACTCCCTGACAATTCAACCCTGTTTCTGCCTTGGAAGCGAAATAAGTAATTACGTTCCTAATAATTACAACTGTGTTAACCACAACAGGCCAATAGTACTTTCATCGACGGAGAAGATCATAGTAGATGTTAGAGCTCAGGCAATAATTTCAAATTCAGAAGGTCAATAGACACCTCCTAACACACTAACTCGCACCCACTAACACTTTCCCTATGTACATCCTAACAATACAATCATCTTAAACTGCATGAATTTAAGAGCTAATAGATTGGCAACTAGGTTTCATCGTTTTACTGTTGAACTAGTTAAATGTAACAGCAAGTTCTATTTTAATAGTTTTTTGTTTTTTTTCTCGCTTGTTGAAATCCTTTCTTATTTCTTGCTTCCCTGCTAACTACAATCTTCAAAAATCGAAATGCAACGCCAATCACCATTTTCTGTCTTTCTGGTTTTTGTTCTCTCATTATCATATCTCCTCAATTCCCCTCAGTAAAGTATTCGCATTCTTTTTCACTCCATGTAAACCCCATTGAACCCTAGTGGTTTTATCACCTTGCTTGGGGTTAAAAAATAAAAAAATTTAATCGCATATTCAGTTATGTGCCTAGATAAGCCAGGTGCAACAGTTGCTTATCAACGAATAAAGAGAAAGGAAAGTCGCTAGCCATATACATAATCGTTAACGAGCTAGCCTCCAAGGGCGTTTGTTAAAATAATGAGTTCGATCAGTACAGAACACCCCACTGTTGTTTTTTTTTATGTCAGTCTAAGAGAGAAATAGAATTAATTCAAGAGGTGTTTGTTTGAAATTCGTTATTACAAATTAATCTCCAGGGAACAAAGTCTTGAACTCCTTCCACTAGATTTTGCCAGTCTGACATGTAAGATATTGTATATCATTTCATTTGCTTAGATACGAAGAGGTCAAAAAAGAGAAAAAAAATTAACCCCGAAAAGCTTTCATACTTAACTCAAGCTGGACGATAAGAAAGATAAATTTGAATCGACAGGAAGACGATTTTTTTTTTTTTTTTTTGGACTTGATAAATGTACAATGATTTTTCGTAGACGACCTGTCACGCTGAAATCGTTTTCACTGCTCGAGGTAATTTTTGTATGATTATTTTATTTTCGTTTTTATTTATATTTATTATGTGCAGTTATATATATATATATATATATATATATATATAAACAACAATCCTACTTTTATAAACGGTTCGTTAAATGTGACGGACATGTCGTTGTATTATTGAGAAACATACCTATTCCTCAGATAATGGACTCTCCCTCCTATATTAATAAGAGTTAACGGGAAGTTCATGGGAGTTCTTTAGATTTCGATAGGAGTTCAGTAGAACTACGAGGCAGTTGATATTAGTCGAGAGTTAGCCGAACACTAAGGAGTCAGCTTTTAGTGGAAGATTACCAAGTTCCTAACATTTTGGGTACGTTAAGTCGATTAGCGACCGGCATAGTACGATGATAACCTTCAGTGCGAAAACTACTCCAAAACACGTTGTTAGTATAATTTTGTGTTTGTATGTTCGTTGGGGTGTAGTGGATATCGGCTCGAAACGAGAAATTGGGGAGCCGATTTCGAAATCCAGTTGAATAATTGCATTCACTTACACGTAAATACCCTTGGGAAAGGTATTAATCCGTCTGTTCTCCCTCCAGCTATCAGGTAAATAACAGGACAGACTGGATTCTGTAGCCTTGGTTGGCAACAAGTCTACCGCAGAAAGCAATGGCAACCGACTGCGGGGGAATCTTCTACTCAGTCAATCATGTCTCTTTCATGATCGCTCAAGCATATATCACGTATATCACTTAACTGAATTCTATGCTGTGAGGAATAGAATTAGTAGTAATTTCAAGTTGGTTTCCTTTCAAACGTTCCAAACACACCGAACGACATTCCGGCTCGGTTCAATGAAAGAAATATTAAGTGTAGGTTTGTGTTCTTTCTTTATTTTTTTCATTTTTTAATAAAAAGTTCTTCACTTATCTTTAAACGTTTTTTATAATTAGATGTTAAAATGACTAATATTTACAAGGATTTTTCTTATAACTTATTTTTCATCATTTCACCACAGGTAAGACGATAACGTTTCTAAGTAGCGAGGGACTAGTGAAAATGAGACGATTTTAGAGGGAACGTGACAACAAATCCTAAACAGGAAACAAGAGATAAAACTCTATTCGTGTAAAAAAAAAAAGACAGGGGGAGTCTCAACTGAGCATATATCTATATATATATATATATATATATATATATATATATATATATATATATCCGCAGACAGATCTGTTTCGCTGTTTCACAGTTCATCAGTACGGTTAAAACAGCCGATTGTTTTTTACCCAGGATTGAAACCCGACCAAATTGGCGTCATTCGGCGATTCTACCTCTGAACTACGGGCGCTCGGTAAAAGGAGGCAGACTTTTTAGCGTGTATATTATCATTATACACGCCCAATAGCTGAGAGTGTTCTAATTCATTGCTGAATGAACGATGCGTAGATGTCAGAGTAGCTAGTGTTTTTTAAAGTCTACCATTTTTCCAGAGGGATGTCATCAACATACAGGCCTGTTGTGCTGTATTATAGCTCATCAGTGCGGCTAGATATCTAATTGCTTCAAGCCTAGACTAAAACAATTTGACATCAGTCGGAAATTTTACCGCTAAGCTATCGGTTATCTCCTCTTTCAGCTGACTTTGCAGTTTCCTATGCCGAAAAGCGCGCTTCGCCAAACACACTCTTCATGCGATCAGGAGGGATACTTTTTGCTGTATTTCCCGATCGCCTGAAGCTAAATATCTTTTATCGTGTGTGTGTGGGGGGGGGCGTGCACAAATTTAATTGTATATATAATTAAATTTGTTTTTATTTAAAATTAATTTACTTTAAATTACAACACGGAAATTTCTGTTTCGAGATTTTAACTAGTCATCAGTCAATGTTAACTTATTGTCGTGAAAATAATATGGATTTGAATGCATAAAACAATACGCTTGTTATTTGATATGGTTGGGGGAAGACAGAAAAATTTATGTGTTTAATTTAACTAATTAGAATTAAGTTCAACTGTTAAAATTTGAAAATATACGTTATATGTTTGGGTCTTAACGGGAAAGTGTCAGTCAATTTGGGCCACAATCTAGACTGCTCTATTCCGGTGCGATGTATCTGTTTTTGTTACAAGATTATTGTCTTTACTCTCTCTCTCTCTCTCTCTCTCTCTCTCTCTATATATATATATATATATATATATATATATATATATATACCGGCATCTTCAAAAAAAAGAAGAGAGAAAACATTTTATATTTTTGATCCAATTAAAGAGACCTTTGAGTATGATTATACAATGATTATGCAATTTTATTTCGGTTCAGAGTGCATATCCTATTATATATATATATATATATATATATATATATATATATATATATATATTTAGGCAGCAAATTTTCTTTTAGACATGTCAGATTATAAAATCTCCCTTGGGAGAATGTATCGCCGACAAAAAAAACAAAAAAAAAAATATATATATATATATATATATATATATATATATATATGTTGGATTTACAACAACTACAATAACTAAATGTCTTACATTACATTTGTCTGACCATTCGTTCATTTTTAGACATCTACAACATTCCTTTCTACACTCACAACACAAAAAATAATGATTGATAACACAATTATCCTACACCAAGAAAACAACAAAAGCAAACTACAGATTCTCAAGGCATTATTCATTAAAACAATTAAGCCGTCAATTAATAGAATCAGCTATGAATACTGTAGTATTGTTCTAAAATGTTTGTAAGGAGAACAGTTTTTTTTTCATGCTTTAACTTGTGCATGACCATGACATTAAAACATATAAAAAAATTCCATTTTGGATAATTTTTACGTTCTAATGAACGCTAAGCAATTTGTCAACCGTTATATTTGAAGCAGAAAAAAGTCATTTTTAGCAACACAGTTTTGCGGTTATTTTTGTTACCATAACTCACACCCCTGAAGATGATCTTGGAAAGAGATTGAAACTACTTGGGTACCTTGAGAAATGAATGATAATAACATCTGTCAACGTTACAGCTCATTTCTGACATCTTTCAATTATAATATGCGGAAGATTATCCGTGAGTATGAACGGATTTTATTAAAAATAAGCAGACACAATGTTTGCAATTTATTTAATCTGACACATATATATATATATATATATATATATATATATATATATATAAGAGAGAGAGAGAGAGAGAATACAGATAAAGTTTAAGAGAATATGGCAAACTATTTAATTGAAACAAGATTATGCATTTTGCCCTTGCTAGGCTTCATCTGATCAAAACGAAAGAAAGAAATATATATATATTTTTAATCGTATCACCCCGAGCAAGGCGGTAACGCCACTGATGTGCAGGGGGCTACGTAATAGTGAAAAGATTGGAAAAGAGAAAGCCGGAAACCACATCCTAAACAGGAAACAAGGGATGAGCCTCTTAACCTGTTCAATAGACGTGGGTGGAGTGTGAACCGGGCGATAGATAGATCTATCTAATCCAATTACATGTGTATGTTTTTGTGTCTCCTTAAATAATAAATCGTTAATACTTTTTTCCGCTAAGCTGGCATTTCTCGGGATGTAAGAAAGAACAAAAGAGTGTTACTTTTGTATAAAAGCTGTTATTTTTTGCTCTTATATTTTTTTTAAATTTTACAAGAATGATTTCATGTTAATATCTGAGTTAGGCACCAGAAGTTAATAGCTTTTGAAACACAGTAAATGTTATGGAAATGGCTTTGTCATCAATATCAAATGGGAGAATAAGACCCAGAGACATTAGACGAAGAAACATAATATATTGTTTACATTAAAGGATGTATTGGAGTAGATAGACTAAACTATCGCCCGGTTCACACTCCACCCACGTCTATTGAACAGGTGAAGAGGCTCATCCCTTGTTCCCTGTTTAGGATGTGGTTTCCGGCTTTCTCTTTCCAAATCTTTTACTCTTTTCCATTCTTTTACTCTTTTTTTTTCAATTGGAGTAGATAGACTAAACCATCGCCCGGTTCACACTCCACCCACGTCTATTGAACAGGTGTAGAGGCTCTTCCCTTGTTTCCTGTTTAGAATGTGGTTTCCGGCTTTCTCTTTTCCAATCTTTTAACTCTTATGTAGCCCCCAGCACATCAGTGGCGTTACCGCCTTGCTCGGGGTGATATGATTAAAAAAAAAATTTAGTAAAGTTTCATTATTCACCGTAAATCTTGAGAAAATTTCTTCATCTTTTGTGTGCCCTGTCCTTTCAGGACGTATGCGATCATGGCTTTCCACATCTCCCTATCCCTGGTGGCTCTTAGCACGCTTTCTCTCGTTACACCACGCTACTCTCGTTCCGTGATCCACTTGATCAGGTTCTTCAAATATGTTATCCGCTGCTTTCCCCTGTCTCCTTTTCCCTCTATCTGGCCTGTTAGTATCAGGTTCTCTAAGCCCTCCTTCCTCATTGCATTTCCCAGGAACTTTAGCTGTCCCTTCCTGATGCTCAGTATTAATTTCCTTTTCGTTTCCATCTTTTCCAAAACCACATCATTGCTCACATGCTCGATCCATGATATTCGCAGCATCCTTCTGTAGAACCACGTTTCAGTTGATTCAAGTTTTTTCCTTCATCTTCGATGATATTTTCCCAGCATTCACTGCCTTATTGAAAAACTGACACCACATAGAAAATCTAAAATACTTTCGTGAGTCGGTAGAGGAGAGGAAACTGATAAGAAATATTTACAATGTTGCTGTGAGTGTCAAATTCTCCAAGCCCCTTTCTTCGATATGTACCTAAAAATTTCATTGGTTCTTTCTTATTCTAAGTATAATGTCTTTTTTTCTTTCCATTTTCGTTAAAACTCCCTTGTTTCTGCTAATATTTTCATTTCTTTTTCTTTTCATTTTCAGAACGTTGCATTATGGATAACGAAACGTACACGTTCAAGCTTGAAGACGAAATGTATATGGCTAACTTCGCTTATACACCTTGTTTAAATGTCAACAGACATTTGCTCTTTAAGGGAATTCTCAACGGTAATGGAAAATTTATCGGTCACCATTGTATCGTTAGAACCAACATTGAAGGGACTGAGAAAAGCTGGCAAACATATGTGGATGTTCGAAAGAAACTTAGATCCCTCGAAGAGGTCGTTCGAGGCAACAACTATCCCTATACTTTCCGAGTTCCGAAAAGCGCTTTAGCCATTATGGAAAAATCAGCATTGCCTACAAAAGTGGCAGCGGCTATAAAAGGCTGGCGGGAGCCAAGAAAAGATGAATGGGTCTTCATCGATCTATATCGATATCCTCGAGTAGAGACCATCTTCACGGGTGACTTATTCTCCGCTTTAACCCACATAAGTTTGAAACTTAACGAGAAAAAAAGCTTTCTAACCAACTTCCGTGGTTTCAGATACAGTGGAGACAAAATCTGCATCACGAATGCCGACATATCGACCAACGTTAAAGCATTTGAAAAAACACACACATGCACTGAGCTTTGCATGACTGAAATGCCGATTAATCGATCGGATGCGATCGTCATTCCCACAAATGCACCTTTCAACGACAGCTTAAGCTACCCGTCCAGTGCGCCGGTGATGGAAGACTTCCATTTTTGGAGCAGAGAGCCTATGCCATTACCACCCCCTTACAGCAAACACCCTCCTCCGTCAGCTCCACCAATTACATTTACTTTGTCTCATTCTATTAGTTTCCCAGAAACTGCTTGTTACGATCATTTTAAATCGGATAGTAGATGACGCTGAGGAAAAAAAAGTGGGGAAAAGCAGTCAAGTCTGGAATAGTCGGCCAAAGAGGTCACTTCTGGCACTGCTTCCATCAAGAAGCAACTTTCTTCTGTTTTCCTATTTTTTTTTATGTGAGCTCAGAAGAAAGAATGAATCGCCTAAAGTGAATCAACCAAGATGGTTATTCCTTCAAGCTTCAAGTTAATCATAACAGCGTACTGTTTAATCTCTAGTTCATATTATGAATGCATTACAGGAGATCACTGAAGTACGAGCGAACTTATGAAATTGCATAATAATATTCGAAAACCAATATATCACTACGATGGAGACTTCTCGATCTAGCTATAAAAAATATTTCATGCTTTATCAAAATTTTGCTCTTGTCTCTTACATAATATTAACCTTAGGAGCAGAGATACAACAATCGCAGCAGCAGGTCACATGTGCAAGTTTTCCAAGTAAATCCCCAAGCGAACTCCATAACTGATCGCAGAATCACTTAAGAAAACAGGAAATATTCGATGACATTCTTTGGAAATAAGTTTGCGATTTTTCTACACTATTTGACTTTTTACAAACAGTCATCATGAATGTACATCATCTTGATCCAACATTCGACCGTCCTTACTTGAAAAAAGAAAAAGGCTTTCAAGCTAAATATTTTCTTCAACAGCTCGACTAAGCATTTCGACGGTCCTGGAAATAAAATTAACGAATACAAACACATTACAAGATCTTGTGTAAAAAAAAAAATAATAGTAATAACACGAGTAGATACTACAAGGCCTTTTGGCAGAGATATACTCAGTCGGTTGGGTACCAGTGACCGGTATTTTCGCGCGCATTTCACTTGAATGCTGCAATCACAACACGTATATCCAGGAACTTTTCGATATTAAGTCGTACCATAAAAACACGTTTGACAACTATTTGTTTCAGTACAATCACCTTCCAGGCGCACATACATTCTCTCTCTCACTCACACACACATTCATACATACATACTCTCTCACCTAATCACAGATCCACACACACACATCCACTCTTTCACTCACACACACATAAATACACACACATACATTCTCTGTATCTCACACTAACACATATATATTGTTTACTTTGATGTACTATTTTTTCTTTTTATGGAATAAATGAATCTTTTTATATTGTCCGTTTCTATTTATTTTATATAAAGCAATATATATGTATATGTATATAAATATTTCATTTGTAAACGTTATGTGACGCAACCCAGCTTAATGCCATCTGGTGTCTTCAAGTGATTTACAATTTTACAGTTATTGTAAATTGCATGAAGACACCACATGATAGAAACCTGAGTTGCGTAATATAACTCGTTTAGAAATGAAAAATATCCAAAAGTTTGACAGGATAAGTGTATTGAACCCTTTTTAATACAACTGTATACCAGTTTAAATTAATTATGACCAAAAACTAAGTCATTATATATATATATATATATATATATATATGTGTGTGTGTGTGTGTGTGTGTGTGTGTGTGTGTGTGTGTGTGTGTGTGTATCAAGGCAGCAGATAATTTTCTAAACATCGTATTTTGGCTTTAATTTCAGATGAAAATAAAGACAAAAATTCTTCAACATTTGCATATTTTTTATTATGCTGGTTCTAAGCTTTCGGCTCACATGAGCCATCTTTAGAGAGGTTACAGGGACGTTAACATAAAGACATCCACCATCAAAGATGATATCATCTTGTGTTGACTTAAAACACTGCTATGCGACAATAAGTGTCACCGAATAGCAGACGCAGTTCGTAAATTCGTAATGCGGTTCTATGACGTCACACCGCGTGAGAGACCGAAATGTTAACAGAACCATATTGAAATGAGATTTTTTAAATGTGGGTTACTTTGATTTAATGTACTAATATATATACTCTTCTACCCTTCACCTAATCTTAATATTCCCTTTTGTGCTAACCTAGATTTTCTTTTTCTTTTTTTCTTTTTTTTTTTTGTGAATATTCTGAATTAGATTAAAATATTTGATTTTTCGGGTCTGACGAGACAGTTTGTATTTTCACAACTGCTGAAACAAATTCTGGATTTATAACCGCTGATTTATATATATATATATATATATATATATATATATATATATTGTCATCCGCAGGCAGATCTGTTTCGCCGTATCACAGCTCATCAGTACAGTTAGACTCCGATTGCTTTTTTTACCCAGGATTGAAAATCGACTGAAATGGCGTCAGTCGGCGACTCTACCCCTGGGCTATGGGCGTTCGGTGGAAGTAGGCAGACTTTTTAGCGCATATCATTATACGCGCCCAATAGCTCTAATTCATTTCACTGAATGAGCGATGCGTACATGCCAGATAGCTACTGTTTATCAAAGTCTACTATTTTTCCAGAGTGCTCAATCAGGGTTTGAGAGCGTAATATATATATATCATATTGCTTTTGATAATATCCATTAAGCTCTCATTTCTGACAAGAATAACAAATACAGCCTCGTATCAATTTATTGTGTTGGATGTTCTTATTAAGGACAAAGGGAGATATTCCAGTGAATTTAATAAAAGCAAAATTGCAATGGAGGTTAGATCATAACATTTTAGAAAAGATGCTTCTTGTGATTTTCACACATCCATTCATGATGAGTGCCTTTCTTCAATTGTTTGAGAAGGGAAAATCATCAGTCGCCAACAATATATTTGGTTGTCAAGATCCATAAATACAAGGAATGAATGGGAGATTTTTTACGAGTCAACAGACTGGCTACGGTGGCACAAATTTCAGATACCGTCAATGTGAAGAAAAGTTTAGCTTTCAACACATAGTACAATAACCATTCTTTTGTTTTGTTTTGATGTTGTTTTATACTCAATTTCACTCAAAACAATGCTCGAGAGCCCCCCCCCCACCAAGTAAGACGTTACTGTTGAAATGATTATGATTAATGAGATGTGTCAATAAATGAAAAAAAGTGATTTCAAGTAAATGTGATTAAGCTGCGTAAGTGGAGGTTGTGTCGCTGCAGTTTAATCCGATAACCCATTCTAATCAATGTCCCTCGTCGAAAGTATCTACAATAGGTCTCGGAGCTGGATCGATGGAAGGAGCTTCTCTGATCAGATAAGTATCTCTTCGTCTTGAATAAGATTAACAGCAGGATATGTGTGCATCCTTATTTTAGGAAAGCAATCGCATCATTTTCATGGTGACAGACTTCTATGATAACAGTGTCATCTTTCGGTGCGACAATTTTACCATAACACGTTGTATTAGTTCTACAGTTAGTTATAGAATTTTTTTTTTAATAAAGTTCATCCCAAACAAGGCAGTAAAGACACTGAGATATAAGGGGTTACTGAGTGTGGGAGAGTTAGAAACATGAACAATTGGTAAGGGGGTAGTATAGAGAAAGAGTGATCAGGCGGACAGTAGATATCAATTAATATTGCATTTCAATTTTTGAAGTTGCCTGGAAAGCATGGAGCCGGAAGGAAGTTCTATGAGCCAGAAGTGCGAGAAAAGAAACTTAACATAGAACATATGGTTACATCTAGCCAGCTCAACTGTAAATTGACGAGACCAAGCTGCCAATCTAGTACTGCGCTTAAATTCATAAAGTCTAGATACCATAGCGAAGAGATCATCCGAACAATTACCATGAAAGTATTTATGTTAAAAAAGGCACAGACAGGCAACATTAAAGCGGGAGGTAAGTGACTGAAGCCGAGCCACCAGATCAGGACCAATAATAACGCTGATTCTTCTTTGTATCTTATCAAGGAGCACAAGATAAATAGCGGGGTAATTGGATCATATGTGGTAGCAATATTCTATTCATGGACGAATGGTAGACTTATAGATATGTAAGATAGATTCTGGAGATAAATAATGTCTAGCGCAACACTTTCTTGGCAGCTGAGCTAGCAATGGATTTAATAAAGTCTTTCTATCTCATGTCAGCTGAAAATTTTAACCCAAGAAGACGCAATGGGTCAGTCTTGGAAATTCAAATGAAAGACAGAAAACGGTCTTTCCAAAAATAATAGAGAGCTGGTTTCTTTTGGGTTGTGTTAAAATTCGCAAGCCATCCGTTGGTCTGTTTAAGAACAGACTGAACGTCGTTTTTTTTTTTATATCAGCCAATAATATTTCACCTCATTGCCTTTTTCTTTATGGTATGTATTGAACCAAGAAGTTCGCCACGCAGAATATCCACTACACCATATGCAGAAATTAAAGAAACCGTTGTCAGCACCCTGGCATAAGAGCCAAGAAGAAACCTTTAAAGCTTTTATAGAACTTATATATATATATATATATATATATATATATATATATATATATATATATATATAATCCAAAAAGAATGAGCAAATAGGTAAAATTCCCAAATACGATCCTATTTACAGAACCAAATATATGCCCATTCAACGAAATAAAATTTCGAAATTTCTGACTTGCTGTATGTATATATATATATATATATATATATCATCTCACCGCCCACAAACTGTTCTCCGACAGGCAATATGGATTCCGATTTGACAGGTCCACAGCCGACCTGCTAACTACTGTAACGGAGTACATGCTACAGGCCCTTGATGAGTCTGACGAGGCTCGCGCGGTTGCTCTGGACATCTCCAAGGCTTTCGACAGGGTTTGGCACCCTGGCCTCCTATGCAAACTACGCGGTTATGGTATTACCGGTCGCCTGCTTGACCTAATCCAATCGTTCTTAAATAACCGCAAAATGAAGGTCGTTCTGAATGGGCGTGCCTCTTCGTCCTACAGCACGAATGCTGGTGTCCCACAAGGCTCTATCCTGGGCCCAACGCTCTTCCTTATTTTCATCAACGACCTCCCAGATGAGATCAAGTCCCAAGTAGGCATCTACGCAGATGACACTACAATATACTCCCGCTCCAGTAAGAAACCTGTCGTGGCGGACAGACATAATCTCGCTGCTGACCTTGAGCGGGATCTACACTCTGTGGTGAACTGGGGCAAGAAGTGGCTTGTCAACTTCAATTCATCTAAGACCAAGCTGTTGTCTGTCAACCATTACAGGCAACCTCTTCTGCCTCCCATAAGCATGGACCAGATGATTCTCCCGGAGAGTAATACACTACGCCTCCTCGGACTTACCCTGCCCTCTGACCTCAAATGGAAGCACTATATTGAATCCATAGCAAAATCTACTGCTAAGAAGATTGGGTCACTATGTCGATCCAGGATGTTTTTTCCACCTGAATCCATCCTGCATATATACAAGTCAACCATCCGTCCGTGCATGGAGTACTGCTGCCATTTATGGTCAGGTGCCCCTGCCGTTCTCCTCAGTGTTCTTGACAAGCTCCAAAGGAGAGTCTGTAATGTGATAGGTACTGATCTGGCGACTCGTCTGCAGCCACTTTCCCATCGTCGAAATGTGGCCTCCCTCTGTCTCTTCTATAAATACTTTCATGGCTTCTGCTCGGATGAGCTTAAGTCACTGATGCCTCCTCAACAGGTGTTTACCCGTTCAACCAGACTGGCAACTGGGTCCCACCCATTCACAGTCAGGTTAGCCAAACGCAGACGACAATTCTACTCCTGCAGCTTCCTCTCTCGCACTTCCCGCCTATGGAACTCACTCCCGTATTCTTGCTTTCCTGACGGCTACGACCTCCAGAAATTTAAAAGCAAAGTTAATACTCACCTACTAACCACTGGCCTCTAGCTCTCTCCCGTCCCCTGTATAACCTTCCCTTTCTCTCCGCCCATGTACCTGTCATTGCACCTGCTTTCTCAGCTTTCTATTGTTCCTTTCTAACTAGCTTGTACTCCTCACTCTTTTGTAATTAATCTCTTTACATTTATGTAACCCCCTGCACATCAGTGGCGTTTCTGCCTTGCTCGGGGTGAAATGATTAAAAAAAAAAATATATATATATATATATATAACATAGTGATGATCCACGTATTCTGTCTTGATAATATGTATAGGAAAAACTATTAAAAAGTCGTGAGTTTAAAAATGTATTTTTTGACAGTATTTGTTTATTTCTATTATTATATTTGATATTTCGTCCTCGGCCTTTCATCAGAAACAAATGATTTTAAAATTTAAATTAGAAACGTATTTCGCGAGAGCGTTCTTATTCTTTCTGAATCGCTGGATCCGTTTTGATCCCAGAATGCCATACTGGGACCGGAAGTGCTTATAATCATCACCATAGTTATCATTATTGATGTTGTTATAACACACCTCACAGTGCCCTATTAGCACCATTATCTGAAAATGAAAAGTGTATGGCACAACTGCAAACCTATGAAAATAAAGTTGTCTACCTACACTGACAGTTATTTTAGAGAGTGTGTCGAACAGACTAACGGACGTTACAGAATTTTATATATAGAAGTTTATTAATAAAAAAAATAACAAGAGAGAAACATATTTTTAATTTTTTCTTAAATTTTTATATATTTTATTTTTACTTAAAAATAAGTGTTGTTTTTTCATTCCCGTAATTAAAATTATCTTTTTTAATTCGCACTTACCTTGATTTACATCTTGATTTTTACATAATAAAATCATATATAACAAATGAAAAAACTACATCCTGCAGCAAGGCTCCTTATTGGGAGGTTGGAGGTTTTAAGAGGCGTGAAACCACCTCAACGGCGTAAAGGGGACATTTTACTCCAAAATTTGTCCCTCGCCCGGGAAAGAACGACATGAGCAACAGGTGTCTCTGGACCGTTACCCTGCAACTGTGCGTATCAAAGACAAACTCACTATAGGAACATGGAACGTCAGGACACTGAACTGTGGACAACTAGAGAATGTCAAACAGAAGATGAACAGACTGAATATCAGCATCCTAGGCATATGTGAAACAAGATGGCCTAATAACGGAGATTTCAGTAGCGACACCCACAGGATAATATATGCAGGAGGTAAAAAACACGAAAAAGGGGTTGCTTTAATACTAAACAAACAAGTGAAGAGATGTGTACTTGGCGACTGGCAACTGTCAGAGAGAGTCCTCTTGGTTAAACTGCGGGGAAGGCCCCTCAATATAGCTATTATAGTAGTTTATGCGCCAACAACTCAAAGCTCGGAGGACGAAATAGAATCTTTCTATTCAATACTGGACAGCGCTAAGGCTCAGTGCAAAAGCCAAGAAGTTAGGATAATAATGGGGGACTTAAATGCAAAGGTAGGTAAAGATAGAGAAGGAGACACGAACGGCAACTTCGGACTAGGAGAGCGCAACGAAAGAGGAGAAAAATGGATCCATGGTGCTCAGCCAATGACCAGGTCATTACTAACACCTGGTTCCAAGAACACCCACGGTGTTTATGGACATGGAGAAGTCCAGGAGGTGACACGAAGAACCAAATAGATTATATAACGATAAACAAGAGATTCAGGAATGCAGTAGTCCAATGCAAAACATACCCAGGTGCTGACTGCGGAAGTGACCACGTCCCAGTCATCTGCAAACTAAAAGTGAAACTCTGAAGACAAGAAGCCCAGCATATTACCAAGGCTGAAATACGACACGCTAGAGGACGATCTCACCCTGCAGAAAGAATATAATAACAGCGTGAGGAACAAATATGAAGAACAAATTGGAAAAGGATACTCAAAATGGGATTCACTAAAAGAAGCGATGGTGACCTCAGCGAACAACATAACCCCAAAGGAAATCAGACGCAGAAGAAAAAACGAGTGGATGACCGAAGAGATCCTCCACATGATGCAAAGGAGTACAAAAAACTTCACAAGGAGATAAGGAACAAATGCAGACAAGCCAAAGAGGAATGGCTCAACAACAAATGTGCAGAAGTAGAGAGACTGAGCAGGAACAACAAAGCAGAGATGCATAAAGAGATAAGAGAACTGACAGGACACAAAACCTGCTCCTCAACAGGATGCATAAAATCCAAGGAAGGGACAATCATATTAGAGAAAGAGGAAATACTCCAGCGATGGGAAGAATATATAAAGGATCTCTTTTGCGACAAGAGAGAACAACCAAGAATACACAAGGAGATGGATGGACTGGAAATACTAAAATCCGAAGTGGAAGCTGCAATGGCCAAAATGAAAAGAAACAAAGCACCCGGCCCAGATGGCATAGTGATAGAGCTGCTGACAGCCTTAGAAGAATATGGCATAGGAAAGATTACCGACATAATAAACGAAATTTATAGCAGCGGAATAATATCAGACGACCTATGCAAGTCGATATTTATAGCGCTGCCGAAGAAACCTGGTGCAAACGAGTGCGAACTACACAGAACTATTAGTTTAATGAGTCACATTACAAAACTGATTGTCAGAATCCTGATGAATAGAGCGAGAAGCAGAATCAGGCCAGAGATAGGGCAGGAACAGTGCGGGTTCGTCAAGGACACTGGAACAAGGAACGCCATATTCATGATTAGGATGCTCTCTGAAAGGGCATCGCAAATGAAGAAAGACTTGTACCTGTGCTTCATTGATTACGCGAAGGCATTCGACAAAATACGACACAAAGAATTGATGGAGATGCTGGGCAATCTCGACATTTTCGGCAAAGACATAAGAATAATCAAGAATCTCTACTGGCAGCAAACGGCCTGCATACGGACAGGTAACGACCTCAGTAGATACACAAAGATAGAAAAAGGCGTAAGACAAGGATGTGCCTTTTCACCGGATTTGTTCAACCTATACAGCGAGAATATTTTGAGGACCCTAGATGACACGCCAGAATTTGTTATTGGAGGCCACAACCTGAACAACATAAGATGTGCGGACGATACAGTGCTGATTGCGGACACGGAAAGGAAACTACAAGATCTCATACAGAAAGTAGCAGTGGAGAGTGACAAGAAGGGACTACAAATAAACTTTAAAAAAACTGAGTGCATGGTCATCAGCAAAAGATACAACCCAAAATGCCAAATACAGGTGGAGAATAACAGAATCAAACAAGTACGAGAATTTAAGTACCTAGGAAGTGTTCTAACAGGAGATGGAAAGTGCGACACGGAGATCCGAAGGCGAATTGGCATGGCAAAGGACGCGTTCCAGAAGATGAGCAAAATACTAACACACAGCAAAATCTCAATAGAAACGAAGAAAAGAGTGCTAGACTGCTACGTGATCTCAGTTCTTCAATACGGCTGTGAATGCTGGACAATATCATCGAAAATGAGGACAAAACTGGAAGCGGCCGAAATGTGGTTCTACAGAAGGATGCTACGGATATCTTGGACTGAGCATACAAGCAACGATGAGGTGTTAGAAAGAATGGCAACAAAAAGGAAATTGATGCTGAGCATCAGGAAGAGACAACTGAAGTTCCTGGGACATGCAATGAGGAAGGAGAGCCTAGAGAACCTGATACTGACTGGACAGATAGAAGGAAGGAGAGACAGAGGAAGGCCGCGGATAACATATTTGCAGGGACTGATCAGGTGGATGACGGAACGGGGGTTGCCAGGAGCAACAGGAGCAAGCATACTAAGAGCCACAAGGGATAGGGAGATGTGGAGAGCCATGATCGCCTACGTCCTGAAGGGACAGGGCACATAGAAGAAGAAGAAGAAGAAGAAGAAGAAGAAGAAGAAGAAACACCTCTTAAATGCAGTTGTTCCCAGATCCACCATGACCTGGGGTTGACTTAGACTTGTTAGGGTCCCAGTTATGGGGAAATAGTCCACCCCTAAACAAAAACAGAACAATACGAAAGTATAAAAAAGGTTTTTATAGTAAAAAAACAGCAATAAATTTTATATAAAATATTATCAACAATACGTATATATAGTACGAATGAACAAACATAAAATTTACAGTAAGAATTACCAACAATACAATTCATAGTAAGAATTGCCAACAATATAATTTATAGTAAGAATAAGCAATACTAAAATTTACAGTACAAATTACCAACAATAAAATTTATAGTAAGAAATACCAGCAATAGAATTTATAGTAAACATTGCCAACAATACAATTTATAGTAAGAAATAACAACACAATTTACAGTAAGAATTATGAACAATACGTATTTATAGCAAGAATTGACAACAATACAATTATTAGTAATAGTGACAAACAATTCAATTTATAATAAGAATGACCAACAACACGTAGAATAAGAACGACCAAGAATACAATTTATTGTGAAAATTACTAATACAATCTAGAGTAAGAATTACCGACAATAAAATTTATAGTAAAAATGACCAATACATATCTATAGCAAGAATTATCAACAATACAATTTATAGTAAGAATTACCAACAATACAATATATGGTAAGTAATACCAACAATACAATCTAGAGTAAGAATTACCGACAATAAAATTTATAGTAAAAATGACCAATACATATCTATAGCAAGAAATATAAACAATACAATTTATAGTAAGAATTACCAACAATACAATATATGGTAAGTAATACCAACAATACAATCTAGAGTAAGAATTACCGACAATAAAATTTATAGTAAAAATGACCAATACATATCTATAGCAAGAATTATCAACAATACAATTTATAGTAAGAATTACCAACAATACAATATATGGTAAGTAATACCAACAATACAATCTAGAGTAAGAATTACCGACAATAAAATTTATAGTAAAAATGACCAATACATATCTATAGCAAGAATTATCAACAATACAATTTATAGTAAGAATTACCAACAATACAATATATGGTAAGTAATACCAACAATACAATCTAGAGTAAGAATTACCGACAATAAAATTTATAGTAACAATCACCAACAATACATATTTATAGTAAGAATTAACAACAATACAACTTATATTAAAAGTTACCGACAATACAGTTTATAGTAAGTATTACCAACAACAAATTTATAGTAAAATTGCCAACAATACAAATTATAGTAAGAATTACCAATAATACGTATTTATTGTAAGAATTCCCAAAAATACCATTCATACTAAGAATTACCAGCAATACCATTTAAAGTAAATTTGTCAACAATTTAGAGTAAGAATTACCAACGATACGTATTTAGAGTATCAGCAACAATACGTACCTATAATAATAATTATCAACAATACCTTTTATAGTAAGTTTTACTAACAATACATTTTATATTAAAAATTACTAACAATACAATTTATAGTAAGAAATACCAACAATATAATCTATATTAAGAATTTTTAACAATACAATTTGTAGGAAGAATTACCAACAATCCAATTTATATTAAGAATTACCAACAATACAGTTTATAACACGTATTACCAACAATACAATTTATATTAAGAATTACCAACAATACAGTTTATAGTAAGAATTACCAACAATACAATTTATAGTAAGAATTACCAACAATACTAGTAACCAACAATACAATTTATTATGAAAATTACTATCAATACATTTTATCTCTAGTTGAAGACACACTTGCATACAAATTATATTTGATTAAAGCCATAAAATCTCGTTTAATCTATTTAGATTTCAGCGTTAACTAACCATGGTGTTTAATGTCACAAAACAAAAATAAGCCAACCAACAACTGAAGACGCTTGGTTCCATTTAAATTATTTTTAGATTGAAGTCGCGTTTCTAATGGGGTGCGCTCAGGAAGTGCTAATCGGCCTTGAACTGTACCTAGGTGCGTCACAAAGGAATAAAATAAAAAGTGTATTATTTTTAGATTTGAAAAAAAAACTGATTTCACTTAAAATATATTATTCAATTTCAGGTAAAGCATCAAGTATTTTATTGAAGTTTTTCACATTATACTCCTATGAATTAAGATTAAGAATTATATATATATATATATATATATATATATATATATATATATATATAGTTTGCGGGAATTTAAAAAGACATGATCAGCTCCATAACGGAAATACATAAATTACAAACAAATCATTTTTATTATTTCACTACAAGCAAGAGGAGAATACCACTAGTGTGCATGGGGTTACATAGAGTGAAAGTGAAATAAAAAACTAACTTTAATGAGGGTGTGGGAAAAACTACAGATGAACGGAATTCACGAAGACAGAAGTTGGAGATGTTGTATTGAAATTTTTGAAGATTATAGTTATCAGGGAAGCATGTAAACGAAATAGTGTTCCATAGGCAGGAAGTGCGAGAAAAGAAACTATTGGAGTAGAAGTAATAGTTACATTCAGATATTTCGACCGTAAATAGGTGGGACCTAGATGCAAATTTAGTAGCATGTTTAAATTCGGGGCAATAAGGAAAAAGCTCCTCAAAAGAGTCGCCATGAAAATATTTGTAGAAAAAAAAATAGAAGCAACGCCGGCGAGGAAGTGGTTGAGGTTGAGTCTGGTCAAGAACGACTACATTGCATATCCTTCTTTTGATTTTGAATCTCGAAATGACTAGCAGGCATACCAGACCCGATACGGCAGTAGTATTCAATTCACGGACGAATCGTAGATTTGTAAATGTGCAAGATGGAATCTTATAAGAAGAATCTGTCTAACCCGACACAGTGACCCAACTTTCCTTGCAGTAAATATAGTACAAGATATAACACAATTAGCTTAAACAAAAACGATAAAATTCTTTAGAATACATTTCAGAGAAATGTTTGTATACAGGGTGTCCATAGAGTCCGTGTGCACTTAAAAAAATTTATAACTTTCTTTGTATTTGTGATAGAAATAATCTGTAAAAAATGTTAAAAAGTTTCATGTACCTAGTTTTAAGTATAGTTATTGAATAATTCTTTACCACAAAATTTGGAACAATTTTTAGATAAGTAAAAAAATATTAACATTAAAATAGTATTACCCTTTGTATTGCTAATGATGGAGAACATGTGGAAATTTAAATAAAATTTCATTAAAACCTTTACAATCATAGATTTACTTCTTTCTAATCCCTTTTACAAATTGTTTCTATCGCAAATACAAATAAAGTTATAATATATTCTTGTATATAAGAAATCAAATTTAATGCTTATCTGTTTGGTAGCACACGGTCTATTAGAGCACTGCCCCAGATATCTGCTTCGTTAATGGCAAAACGCCTGCTCGGTGCATGATGGGAGTTTTCATATTTATTTTACTTTGTTTTTTATAATCTCACTTTTTCTTTGAGATTTTTTATATTATGTGTCTGTTAATTAGGATTTCCTGCTCTTACCGACATTAAATACAAAAGTATATGAAATAATAAAAGCATTGATGAGGATGTTTATCACATATAAGGCTTACACGTTAAAAAATGCCAAAGTACACCAAGCAGTAGTTTCACACAAGCATACTTAAATATACAATGTAATATCTTTAAAATAAATGCTTTTTCAGGAGACTTCTTTATCGTTTTTCTATTTACAAATTTCGCAACTAATTTTTCCTCATTAAAATTTAAAGAACGCCCTTGATTTTCAGTTATTCTACAAGTAAACCCTAGAGTAAAAGAAAAAATATTTTAGAGGCACTGTGTTTGAAGGTAAGGAACAAAGACATGAAGTCAGTCTACAATGTAAAGCGCCCATTGTTTTGCAATTGGCTGTGCTGGGTTAATGGAAAAAGACCACAAACAAAATATTTGTGTAGTAACAAATCATTTAATAAATCCCGGGCCTAACTAATAAAACAACATCTTTTAATGAAAATTTGACTCAATAAAATTCGATTGATCAACATAGCCTCCTTCTGATTCCAACGCTTCTCTAACAATTCGGTGACTTTTTTGTGGTTGTCTTGATGTATGATCACTTTTTTCTTTTTCATTTGTGACTGTTTTTTGGCGGTTTCATCATTCAAACGCACAAATAATTCTATATAATATTCGTTATTGATGGTTCTTTCTTTCTCAAGGTAATCGATGAACAAAATACCTAGCGCATCCTAAAATACGGAGGCCAAAATCTTGCCTGCTGATGTTTGCGTCTTGGGTTGCTTTGAACGGCTTTCACCTGCATATATTATAGAAAAAGTGATCTAAATTTACGAATACATGTGCGAATATTCCTTTAAATATAGGTGTTTATAGTTTGGTGATCTTTACAGTACACCGCGGACTTTTATTTGTGAATGAGGTTTGCTTAAAGACATTATAAAATAAAATGACTCTGTATAGTTAAATAACAAATACAGTTATTAAACTTGTTTTGGGATTGTAGAAAATAAACTAATTTTTGTTAAATTTACTAATAATTACATTCTATTTACATTGCGGACGTAGATAGCTGTGTGTCGTCAGCATCAACAGTTCAGTAACATGATTTTATGTGGTTTTAACGCTTTTCTAATGATAAAATGACATTAATATTTGTGGCGGACAAACGTAAAGTCGAATAAAATGACTTAAACTTGATTTTTTCCATATATTTTTTTAACAAACGACATATAATCGAGAACGACTTAACTCGAAACAACGTAACCCGAGGTATCCTTGTATTGATTTTTGTTTTCTTTCTTTCTTTCTTTCTTTCTTTCTTTCTTTTTTCTTCGGCATTGATATTCCGAGAACGATTACATAGCTACTTATGCATCATTTTAATTATAATTCTAGCCGATTGACGCAAACAATTGTCAGTGTATTTTTTTTTTTAAATAGATTTAAAAAATCAACTTTGTGTTTTTTTATGGCCATCTGTCACTTTTATTATTACCAACAAAAACTGCTTTTTTGTTGGTTTTTTGTTTTTGTTTTTGTTTTTGATTTACAAAAGTGGTAAAGTAATCGTTTTAAGTAAAGTGGTTAATCGAAATAAGTGATGCGTTATTTGTTGCGCGTTTCCACCCCCCCCCCTTTTGTGTCTTTTCCTTCTTTTTGTTTATAAACATGATAGACTCTTTCTTTACTCCGTGTTGCTAGTGATTCATTTTCCCTTAAATAATCTTTGAGGTTTTATTTAACCGTTATTATGATTTCGGTTGGCACTTTTTTTTTTTTGTTCTGATACATATATTTTTGCTTTGTTTTGTTTTTTGTTTTGTTTTTTGTTTTGTTTTTTGTTTGTTTGTTTTGTTTTTTTCTGTTTTGCTTTTTGTTTTTTGTTTTCTTTTTTTTTTTGTTTTGTTCTGATTATATATTTTTGCTTTGTTTGGTTTTTTGTTCTGTTTTTCCTTTGTTTGTTTTGTTTTGTTTTTTTCTGTTTTGCTTTTTGTTTTTTGTTTTCTTTTCTTTTTTTTTTGTTCTGATTATATATTTTTGCTTTGTTTTGTTTTTTGGTTTGTTTTTTGTTTGTTTGTTTTGTTCTGTTTTTTTCTGTTTTGTTTTTTGTTTTTTTGTTTTGTTTTTTGTTTTTTTTTTTGTTTTTTGTTTTGTTCTGATTATATATTTTTGCTTTGTTTTGTTCTTTGTTTTGTTTTTGTCTGTTTGTTTGTTTTGTTTTATTTTTTCTGTTTTGCTTTTTGTATTTTGTTTTTTTTTGTTTGTTTGTTTTTTTTTTTTGTTCTGCTCATATATTTTTGCTTTGTTTTGATTTTTTGTTTTGTTTTTGTTTTTTGTTTTCTTTTTTTGTTCTGATTATATATTTTTGCTTTGTTTTGTTCTTTGTTTTGTTTTTTGTCTGTTTGTTTGTTTTGTTTTATTTTTTTTCTGTTTTGCTTTTTGTATTTTGTTTGTTTTTGTTTGTTTGTTTTGTTTTTTTGTTCTGCTCATATATTTTTGCTTTGTTTTGATTTTTTTGTTTTGTTTTTGTTTTTTAATTTTCTTTTTTTTTTTTGTTTTTTTAATCTGATTATATATTTTTGCTTTGTTTTGTTTTTTGTTTGTTTTGTTTTGATTTTTTCTGTTTTGCTTTATGTTTTTTTGTTTTTTTGTTTATTTTCTTTTTTTGTACTGCTTATATATTTTTGCTTTGTTTTGTTTTTGTTTTTGGTTTTCTTTTTTTATTTTTTGTTTCTATTTTTTGTTCTGATTATATATTTTTGCTTTGTTTTGTTTTTTGTTTTGTTTTTTGTTTGTTTGTTTTATTTTGTTTTTTTTCTGTTTTGCTTTTTGTTTGTTGTTTTTTTGTTTGTTTGTTGTTGTTTTTTTGTTCTGCTTTTATATTTTTGCTTTGTTTTGTTTTTTCTGTTTTGTTTTTGTTTTGTTTTTTCTTTTTTTTTCTTTTTTTTGTTCTGATTATATATTTTTGCTTTGTTTTGTTTTTTGTTTTGTTTTTATTTGTTTGTTTTGTTTTGTTTTTTTCTGTTTTGTTTTTGTTTTCTTTTTTTGTTTTTTTTCTTTTGTTCTGATTATATATTTTTTCTATGTTTTGTTTTTTGTTTTGTTTTTGTTTGTTTGTTTTGTTTTGTTTTTTCTGTTTTGTTTTTGTTTTTTGTTTTCTTTTTTTGTTCTGATTATATATATTTGCTTTGCTTTTTTGTTTTTTTAGTTTTTTGTTTGTTTGTTTTGTTTTGTTTTTTCTATTTTGCTTTTTGTTTTTTGGTTTTTTGGTTTGTTTGTTTTTTGGTTTTTTGTTCTGATTATATATTTTTGCTTAGTTTTGTTTTTGTCTCGTTTTTTGTTTGTTTGTTTGTTTTGTTTTGTTTTGTTTTTTTTTTTTCTCTTTTGCTTTTTGTTTTTTGGGGTGTTTTTGGGGTGGGTTGGGGGGTTTGTTCTGATTATATATTTTTGCTCTGTTTTGTTTTTTGTTTTGTTTTTTGTTTGTTTTGTTTTGTTTTTTTTCTGTTTTGCTTTTTTTTGTTTTTTGTTTTTTTGTTTGTTTCATTCCTGAATTAATATTACTAGTTGAAAACCCACCTCTGTAGAACAGTATTTTAAGATAATTCATGAAATAGTGCTAATCTTCTTCATGTTCTTTCAGGATGTAGTTGATCATGGCTCTCCAAAACTTCCTGTTATTTTTCGCACTAAATATTTTTATATTTCAGTTGTTTCCCTAGATCCTGTTCCGCAACCCATTTACGCAAATTCACTAAATAGCCTATGCATTGCTTTCCTCTGTCCCTCAATCTGTCCTGTGAGTATCCGATTCTTCTAGCTCTCTTATGTATCCTAGAAATTTCAACTGTTGCTACTTGCTAGGCATGTTTCTTTTTTGCTTCTCTTTTTGGTCCATAGTATCCTCAGCAGCCTTCTGTAGGAACCATAATTATTTTTCTTCATGTTTGTAAACTTCTCCGAAAGTAATTACAATAGATACGAGGAGCACAATTAACACCGTTGGATAGAGCAAATTTTCAGTTGGACAGCACTGTTACTTTTACATATAATTACAACCGTCTTAGATGATCACTGCACTATTCATCCATTGAATGGACAGCTGTACAAAGCCACTCACCCCAAACGTGACTAGTCACATACATTTCTGCCATCACTACTGGCACGCATTACCCTGTTATAAATCATCCGACCTGGTGTGTAATTTCACGCAGGAGCATATTTTTATGAACCAGAAAAAAATGCAAGCTGCTGACAAAGGATGATAAATATTGTTTTCATAGATAATGTTTCCAAAAGTGATGAAAAAATTCTCTAGGTCAAAAAATGGGGAAACAGAAATGTATTTATAGTAAAATAAATATTATTGCATTGAGGGAATGTAATTGTTTTGTGCTTTATAACCAGCGTAGTCAAGGTCAGATAATGTAAACCTCAAAATTGTTTTGAAAACAATGTACCTAAAACATGTGGCAAAACGAGATTCGCAATATATAGACTGGAAGACGGTTGAGTTGCTAGTTAGTAGTTGGGCAGCAGTTGACATTGGAAGACAGACGAGAGAGGAACAGGGCTGGCTCGATCCATGTGTACTGACCCCACTTCCAAACATCCTCCCACTCCACAGCCGACGTCACAAAGAAGTGAATAAAGAAAATCTATTTATATACGTGTTATATTTGTCATTTTATCAGCGTGTAAAAGCAGTTGATTTTATAATAGGGAAGATAACAAATTTGGGTTGTAGCTTAAATTTCCTCGTCGAAGAGTTTACAACAACCCATCGACCAACTCTACTGTTGATTTCCGTAAACATTCAGCACATGTCGATGTTTATCAACAAGTGAAATATTTTTCCACACCTCTGCTTCATACGCAAGTTCATGTCTGCTGCTATCTCAAACAATAGAGAATAAATTATGGATTACTGCGTGGAAAGTTTGACCTCTCCCGCTGTAATACAGGATGTTTGGGGCCAACATAGAATAGATAGCGTTACTATCAGAAAAACTCCCATATTTATCGAATCAGACATTATATGAAAATTATCACTATCATGACTTCTTGGATCATCTTTAATTTAAAGGCCTGCCATAACAGAGAAGTGTGTTTCTCTGGGGTCTAATATTGCTCCCTGGTGGTCATTTCTTGCACTATAATTTTAAACATAACATTGTTTTTTAATTTTTCATTTTCTGATGAAAAAAAAATCACAGAAAAAAATCAATGAATAAAAAATCACAAATGCACAGAAAAATAAATATTTCGTTTAATACAGCGTGTTATACGTCCGAATTCAGTAACTGGAGATTATGTGAAAGCAAGTCATTTCAGACCACCAGTATTATTCTTTAATCTTATTTTATACGCGATGTCTCTTCAAGATGTCAGTTCACAACTTCCTGTTGTTGCTCTAAATAACATTTAATAATTTATTTTTTTGTTCCACTATCAATTCACATCGATTTGTTAAATTGTTTACTCACTGCTTCAGCATTATTCTCTTGCTTTTCATTACATCCTGTGAGTGTTAAAATCTCTAGGCCTCATTCCCTCATGATGTATCATGGAATTTTAGCTGTCCCTTTCTGGTTGTAAGCATGATTCTTTTCTTAGTTTTTTTTTACTATAATGCTGTCGTCTAGCAAGTTTTAGGTGTTAAGTGTAACAAAAGAACAAAACAAGACTGTTACGAAGGGGAAGAAAGGGTTAGTATCTTTACCCAGTTAAGTTAGCGAAGTAGTTTAAGCGCTATACTTTTTGGAAATCCTTAAATGTGTATATAAAGAATAATTTCCAGTATGGTCAATGAAAAGATCAAAAAAATCTATTTATCCTTTTAGTTCCATGAAGTTCTCTTTCAGGTTTTAGTTGGTCGGCAACTTTTCTTAGAGATTCTTTCGGCTGGATATAAATCCTTGAATCAAAGCCGGAGTTGATAATGTCAGCAAATCCTTTTAACAACTAACTTCATGAATTAAAACTTTTTTATAATAACAAGTAGGACTCATTAGAATCCCTTACTATAACTTTTTAGACGTTATTAATATTGTTTTTTTATATATAAATGCATCATCGTAACACAAGTCATTATTATTGCGCGGGTTTCCAGTACCTCTAAACGTTCCTAGTACTCTGACAAAAATGAACATGGCTGTGACCTTAATGCTCCATAATTTTCTGAGTTTTTCTTACAAAATCTAAATATCTGTTCATGCTTTCCATTTTCTTTTAAATTTATTCTTTGCTGGACATTTTTATTTGATATTTTGTATTATCCCAATTTCTTCTTCTTCTTCTTCTTCTTCTTGTTGCTCTGACCCTTCAAAACATGGAGGAACATTGCTGTGCACAACTTCCCATCCCGCCTGTCCTTAGCAACTTTTCTTGTATTGCCAAGCCCACCTGTCACCCGTTCCGCCGTCTATTCACAAATTTGAGGTAGATGACCCATTGTCTTCGCTTATCTCACTTGCCAGTGCTATACCCTCCGTTATTTAGATTTTCCAAGCCCTATTGCACCGTTCCGTTCTCCATTTATATGTTCCGATTGTCTTCGCCTAACTCAATTGTATGTGCTATGCCCTGTGAGCCTTAAATTTTCCAAGTTTTCCTGCCACCCGTTCCGCTGTCCACTCACGTTCCTCAAGAAGATGATCATCTGCCTTCGGCTATCTCACTTCACTTGCCAGTGCTATACCTTGCGAGTGTTAAACTTTCCAAGACCTCCGACACCGATTGGCCGTCGATCCACATGTTCCTCAGGTAGGTGACCCACTGTCTTCGCCTATCTTACTTTACTTGCTAGTGCTATACCTTGCGAGTGTTAAACTTTCCAAGACCTCCTGACACCGATTGGCCGTCGATCCACATGTTCCTCAGGTAGGTGACCCACCGTCTTCGCCTATCTTACTTTACTTGCTAGTGCTATACCTTGCGAGTGTTAAACTTTCCAAGACCTCCTGACACCGATTGGCCGTCGATCCACATGTTCCTCAGTTATTCCACTGTCTTCGCCTATCTTACTTTACTTGCTAGTGCTATACCTTGCGAGTGTTAAACTTTCCAAGACCTCCCGACACCGATTGGCCGTCGATCCACATGTTCCTCAGGTAGGTGACCCACTGTCTTCGCCTATCTTACTTTACTTGCTAGTGCTATACCTTGCGAGTGTTAAACTTTCCAAGACCTCCTGGACACCGATTGGCCGTCGATCCACATGTTCCTCAGGTAGGTGACCCACTGTCTTCGCCTATCTTACTTTACTTGCTAGTGCTAGTACCTTGCGAGTGTTAAACTTTCCAAGACCTCCTGACACCGATTGGCCGTCGATCCACATGTTCCTCAGGTAGGTGACCCACTGTCTTCGCCTATCTTACTTTACTTGCTAGTGCTATACCTTGCGAGTGTTAAACTTTCCAAGACCTCCTGACACCGATTGGCCGTCGATCCACATGTTCCTCAGGTAGGTGACCCACTGTCTTCGCCTATCTTACTTTACTTGCTAGTGCTATACCTTGCGAGTGTTAAACTTTCCAAGACCTCCTGACACCGATTGGCCGTCGATCCACATGTTCCTCAGGTAGGTGACCCACTGTCTTCGCCTATCTTACTTTACTTGCTAGTGCTATACCTTGCGAGGCAGCAAACTTTCCAAGACCTCCTGACACCGATTGGCCGTCGATCCACATGTTCCTCAGGTAGGTGACCCACTGTCTTCGCCTATCTTACTTTACTTGCTAGTGCTATACCTTGCGAGTGTTAAACTTTCCAAGACCTCCTGACACCGATTGGCCGTCGATCCACATGTTCCTCAGGTAGGTGACCCACTGTCTTCGCCTATCTTACTTTACTTGCTAGTGCTATACCCTACGAAGGTTAAATTTTCCAAGCCTTCCTACCACCCGTTTCGCCGTCCATTCATATGTTCGTTACGTAGGTGGCACACTTTGTTCGCTTATCTCTATACCCTCTGAGAGTTACATTTCCCAAGCTGTCTTTCCTCATTGTGTTCAAGAAATTTCAGCTGTTTTTATAATTCTGAGAATGTTATTTCTCTTACCATTTTCCTTGAGACGTCTTCTTTGCTTACCGTTTCCTGGAATTTTCAGTATCCTTTATGTATTGTTCTCATTTATAATAAAATACATTTTTTTTCATACTTCAGGGATTTGTTCCAGTCTAAAAGTTCCAAAATATTTTGTTTTTCCTTTTTCAAATTGGTTATTGTTCGTGTACCTATTTTATCATTGTTTTGTGGGGCCAAATCCTTATCATTTTTACAGTTCCCCATCATACAGTCAATCCTTTTCATACAGTCAATCCTTTTTTTATTTTTTTATTCTACGTCAAATTACGTCATTATTATAGTTGTTGTTGTTGTTGTTGTTGTTGTTGTTGTTGTTGTTGTTGTTTCACTATCGACACGGGTTTATTTATTTTCTTTGTTGTTGTTTTGTTTCTTTTGTTTTGTTTTCAACCAAAAATCTTGAGTGTTCTCTGTCACGTTCTCGAACTGATGGCACTTTTGGTTGAATGTTTGCAGATCCAAGTAACACAGACTTCTGAAGCGATGGGATAATAGGCATTATTCCAATTTTCTTAATGTGGGTCTTTAGTTTCGGTGGTATAGAACACAACATCCCAATGGTAACTGGGGCGAGAGTGACCTGAATGTGCTACATTCCGGCAACCTCAATCCAGAGGTCAATGTATTAAGTGTTTCAATTACTTTAACCTTGAAATTATGGCAACTCGGAACAGCCACATCGATGAAGAGACATTTTCTGTTGTTTTACTTCTTTTTGCTGTTGTTTGTTTGTTTGTTTGTTTGTTTTTGTCTTTTATTAGTTTGTTTTGTTTTGTTTTGTTTTGTTTTTTTGTTTTTTGTTTTTTCAGCGGCGGTGAAGTCTGCTTTGATGGCATCAGTGACACTTTTTAAATTTTGAAATGACACAGGATCTTGCCGTTTTCGATTATATTCACTGGCTTTTAGCAGAACCATTGTTATTATTATTATTATTATTGTTGTTGTTGTTGTTGTTGTTGTTGTTGTGGCTGTTGTTGTAAGAGAGTAGCATACCAATGAAATGACACGATACAAATATATGAAGCTGAATATACACGTAATTATACCCAGTCTAATAAGGATATACACAACACAATCAAGTGTGCGCTGTATGGTGACATGTTTCGATAGAAGCGGCGCATAACCTTGCTGGTGGGATCCAATTAAAAATAACCCGGCTAACCCAGTCGGTATTTGATTGTGGGTGTTTCCAAGTATTTAGACACCGAAGTCGTCTTGGTTTTCTCATCCGTAAAATTTTTAAAAACTCTCCACTCCCGGTCATGACACTTCCCGCTATAACTACTTATTGTGAGATGCACACGTAAACAGAAAGTTTACGTCTTCTAGTATAATTTCTGTTTACTCCATATTATTCCCCTTTTATCACTTCCGTAAAGGGGCGTAAGACAAGGATATGTCTTTTCACCGAATCTGTTCAACTTGTACAGCGGGAATATTTTGATGACCCTAGAAGTTTTGCCTGGATTTGTCATCGGAGGCCACAATTTAAACAACCTGAGGTACGCAGATGATACAGTGCTGATAGAAGACACAGAAAGAAAACTACAAGACCTCCTACAGAAGGTAGCTGAAGAGAATGACAAGAAAGGACTACAAATAAACTGCAAGAAAACCAAATGCATGGTCATCAGTAAAAAGGGCAGCCCAATATGCCAAATACAGGCCGGGGATACTAGAATCAAGCAGGTACAAAAATATAAATACCTGAGAAGTGTTATAATACAAGACGGAAAGTGCGATACAGAGATCCGAAGTCGAATTGGCATGGCGAAGGAAGCATTCCAGAAGTTGAGTAAAATATTAAGAAACAGGACAATTTCGCTAGAAACTAGGAAGAGTACTGGATTGCTACGTGATGTCAGTTCTTCAAAATGGCAGTGAATGCTGGGCAATATCATCAAAGATGAAGGAAAAACTTGAAGCAACTGAAATGTGGTTCGACAGAAGGATGCTGCGAATATCATGGATCGAGCATGTGAGCAATGATGAGGTCTTAGAAATTATTGAAACGAAAAGAAAATTGCTACTGAGCATCAGAAAGAGACGGCTGAAGTTCCTGAGACATGCAATGAGGAAGGAGGGCTTGGAGAACCTGATACTAACAGGTCTGTTAGAAAGAAAAAGAGACAGGGGAAAGCAACGGATAACATATTTGAAGGACCTAATCAGGTGAATAATGGAACGAGGGCTGCATGATGTAACAGGAGAAGGCGTGCTAAGAGCCACCAAGGATAGGGAGACGTAGAAAGCCATGATCGCATACGTCCTGAAGGGACAGGGCACATAGAAGAAAAAGAAAAATCCAACATGTCCACCGCATGTACTTTGTTTACTAAATGCGATATGAATATATCCATTTCTTCCTCCTCAGTATAGCATACTTATAAACAGAGATACGCAGTGTGGTAGTTCCAAGGGAACTGAAAAAATTGTGCTACTTAACGGGATATTTACTGCAGGTCACATTAATCTAGGTACCTTCACTAATTTTCGATACCCAAGCTTTAAAATTAATTTTTAAAAACGAAAAAGCTTTATTTAAGCCTTAATTTTAGCTTTAACTGAAGGCTAAATAATTACACTTACTATGTCTAGTAAGCAAAATACTCTAGTGTATTTCGAATAGAAATTATATTGATTGGAATCTCAACTTTTTGAGTGTTTTCATTTAAATCATTAAAATCAGTTTCTTGATTTATGACTTATTAACGAATTTTTAAACAAAACTTTATTCGCGGGTTTTAAAATCTTGCAAAAATAGAATATACACGCTATTTTAGGAAAATTAGCAAATTTAAAGTTAAATCTGATTTGAAACAGGTATTACTTGCTTATAGCATAAAATGCATACAAGCATTTTTTAATCACAGCGGTATTGTTTTTCTGACATGTTATTGATTACTGATAATCAGTTGTATTGAAAACTAAGTATGGTTGACCAGAATTTACATAAATTTATTTACAAAAATTTATGAAATTTAAGTGAACTTTTTTTCATTAACGAATTAGTATTAAAAAAACATAACATTGTGGCGGAGTTACAAACCTAAATACTGCATATGTAACTCCACACACATATTTTTATATTTAAAATTAAATTCGATTGAAACAAACAAACAAATTGTTATGATAACAATAACATATTTTCAATAAATATACAAATCAAAAATGGATGAAGATTGAAACAATGTTTGAGAGAATTAAAATGTTCATTTGAAAAGTTCACAATGTGAGACAAAGTAAAAGAAAAATGTAATGAACAAAAGAAGAGTTTCTCGCTTAGACAATATTTAAATGTTCTGCCAAAATGTGAAATGGATTATTTAGATGTATAATGCAGAATAGTAATTAATAAAAGATTCTTGCGTGAATGTGCAAGGGTGTAATGACAGAAATTAGGATTGAAAGTTCTGTGAATATTCCAATAAATAGGAATGACGAAAAGTTTGTCGAAGAATACAGCTTGGCAAATAAGAGTGAGTGAGTGAGTGAATGAGTGAGTGAGTGAGTGAGTGAGTGAGTGAATTCTTATTTTTCTGATTGCTGTAAATGATCAAACGCAAAGTTTAACGGTCAACAAAGGGTAAGAAAAAATGTTTGTCAAAGTTGGATCCTACAAGTGATTCCAGCGTGTTGCTGCGTTATAAGAGGGGTGAGATTCAAAGTGACGTGGATTCTGGTAGCAAATTGGTACTCACTGATTGGGAAGCAAAAATCCACTGTATTCCGCGATTACGTGAAAGACTCAAAACGTGATTGCGGGAGAATTGTGTCTTGTACAAAAATAATATTTTTTTAAATAAATCAGTCAATCAGGTTAAGAGTTTGGGATAAGCTTGGGAAGCTTCAGGAGCTTAAAAAAGCACGAAATTAGCACGAGATAAAACAATGCGATTGGTTGCCGCTAACAGCTGCGATTGATAAATTGCCGTGCGATAACTAAGCAGTATTTTTCTCCAATGATTTTAACAATTTCCACAAAAATGTGAGAAAGAATTCATGCAAATTTTGAGAGGTGTACCGCACAACATAATATTTTCAGCAATTATCTAATATTTTGTTACATTTTAGTTACTTTAGTTTTATAGTCTTACGCCTAAAGATGGTTTCTCAAAAATACATTTAAAATAATATAAAATTTTCTTTACTTAATTTAAAAATTTACTGAGATAATAATTAACTGAAATGCCACAACAGAGGGTAACTTTTTTATTTTATTCTTTACTAGCAGTGTAGCCCGGCGTTGCTCGGGTGTAATGAAAGCTTTAAAACTAATCCATAGTCCTGGAGCTCAGACTCTTTGGGCGTTGGCACGAAAGACTAAAAAGCAATAGTTGTTTCCAGTTAAAGCGAAACCGTAGACTGAAAGAAAAATGAATGGACGTAAGTCAAATTTTGATTTCCTGCTATCGATATCAAATAAGATTTTTCGTCGTAAACTGAATTTTGAAGGCTAAATAAGTCCTCTGAGTAAATGGTATCATGGCTGAGACAAAGAACTACAATTATACCTACTTAGAGCAAAACCCGAAGCAAAAACTAAAATAAAAGTACTGAAAAAATACTGACATACTGGCAGATAAACAGACACACACACACAAACATCTTACCTTTTATATATATATATATATATATTATCGATTTTCTGCACTATTGTAAGAACTGCAACCTTGAAACTTCTGAATATCGTTTCTTATGTCTTTGTCTATGAGTGTATCAAATTTTATTAAAATCGGACCACTCTTTCTATAACACGATTTTTTCAATTACCGATTTTCGATATTTATCGGGGGTACCTCGACACAAAACCTAGCTAAGAACACTCGCAGACGCTTATAGTACAACTGCATAAATTTTCAAGAACATCGGTTCAGCCGTTTCAGAGTCTATAGGTAACAGACACACACGGACACACAAAGTTCCATTTAGAAATAAGTTTAGATGATTAGATAATTATTATCATGATTGTTATGACATTGATCCTTTACCTGTTTTTAGTTCTTTCAATTTTGCTCATTCTCGTTTATACAAAAAGAAATAATAATAATTAAAGTAAAACTTCTTAATAATCATTCATATTTGGTACTTCCAAAACACTAGATAAAAAATGACCAAGTAGCGAATAAAAAATTAATTAAAATCAACCTTCTTCACTTTTACAAAAATTCACAACGACGTGTGAAATCCTGGTTTTAAACAGAAAAAGTATTGACTATCTGCTTAACGAAAAAGTCGAAAACCATATTTCTCAACTAGACGTTAAAATGATTTTTGACCAATGGGAGCGACTTACAAGACTTGGAGAAATTCAAAAGGACATTTAAAGGACTTCACCAGCGTCAGACAGACACAGATGGGAGCCGCGAGACGAAACAACTAACATGTAACGGAAACTTCAAGCGACCCGGATATTGTCCTCTTTCTCTTTCTCCTTATCTATTTCAGCAATTACTACTAGAACATTTTGTACGAACTCTACCCTTAACCTCTTAATAATGTTTCTAATTGAACATTAACTTCTACAACTTATGTTATTCCTCCTTTTAATAAATTTCTATGCATATATTATTATTACACTAGTTCTGCATATTCCAACCTGCCGACAACCAAACTTCTGATGATTATAACTCTGCATAAAACTTGTAAGCTGTTGGGAGTTCGGTTAAGTCTGACACAAGGCCGATTCAAAGAAAAATTAACCAGCTCCCTACGCAACACTGGTGACTCCCGACGTTCAAGGAACACGCACCCCCATACGCTACAACCATACATGATAAAAAAAAAACAAAATTTAATAAAAATAAACTTCAATTAAAGTTAAAATGAAATCTTTTCATTTTTTTTTAATTCATCTAAACCTTAAGTATCACGAATTAGTAGAGTTACCTATATCCAAAATTAATTTGAAAAAATAAGGAAACAAGAAATTTAAAGTTTTTTTGTTTTTTTGTTTTTTAAGAGATGATTTGCAAAGGCTGTTGAATGTTGAAACGTACAAACGAAACACGGGAGGAAAATGGAAGAACTTGAAATAACCGGAAAAATTTTATATCAGGTTGTTTGTTTGTTTTTGTTTTTTGTTTCTTTGTTTTTTTTTCCTTTTTTTGTTTTTTTGTAAAAGGTAACAACCCTTGAAACACGTGACCTTTTACTGATAATACCACATATGAAATACTATAGTCTTCACTTAATAATCTAACAGCCTCGAAAACTTTTCAAAAGATTTTTGAAACTTTATAAATTATTATAATTAAAAAGAAAAAATTAAGACAATTCTTGTAAAAATTCCTTATAAAAGCAATTAAAAGCTTATCTAATTAAATAATGTTATAGTTTTATTGCATTTGTATCTTACTATTCGGAGTAGATTTTCAATAAAAGAAGTACCTGTTTGAAAAAATAAATATGATTTACATTCCCCGAGGAGTCCTGCGTTTAACTAAAAAAAAATAAATTTGCGATCAGAATTTAATTTCTAGAAATTTCATGAAATTAAGAGGAGCAGTGGTAACAGATGTAAAAGAAAAAAATTTTAAATCCCAAGTTTTTCTAAAATTAATAATTTCAAAAATAATTTAATTCCTTCGTGAATAAGTCCTGAAAGTTTCATTAGAATCCGACAATTATTTGATTTTTGCGAGAATTTCCAAATGAATGCGTTTTCCACCGGGAAGAAAAGGCGCTAATGCATTCAATAATAAAGTCTGGTCACACGCTGAAATAAAAAAAGGGTATTAACCAAGATTCCGAACGTGTTAGAAATTATTCAAAATTGTTTAAAAATAATTTAAAAAAAAAACACTTTGATTTTCAGTCTTAACCCTCAAGGGCCATTCGTATCATATTTGATACAGTATTTCCCTATAAGGAAACATTTGGTATTTCCCTATAAGGAAACATTTGGTATTCATTGACTGAGCAGTCAGTACTGCTTTCATTTGAAATTTATAAAATATTTCTCTTAAAAAATTTTTCAGGAAAATATTTCTTTCAAGGCTTGTTTTCATACTGTATCAAATATGATACGAATGGCCCTAGAGGGTTAATAATAACAAACATTTTGACGATAAGACATTGTTTTTATTAAGTTTGGGACAATTTTTCTTCATGCTATGCTCATTTTTTTTTCTTTTAACGAATTAGTGAAGATGCCTACATTAATCCACGAAGACAGAACGTTTACAAAAAATGCTAACAGCTCCAATGCCGAGAATAGCACCAGTGTATTATTATCATTATTATTATTATTATTATTATTATTATTATTATTATTGTTGTTGTTGTTGTTGCTTTCTCTGTAAGACAGAATGCATAGCTGGTAGCAAAAGAAAGAGACCAAATTACATCAAAAATCAAACAAGTAAAAACAATCAAATATCTTGGACGTGTTTTAACAGAGGACGGAAATGCGACACTGAAATCTGAAGGAGCATTGGATAGCGAAATATGCCCTCTAAAAGCTAAGCAAAGTATTAAGAAACATTAAGGTTTCATTATAAACAAGGAAAAGAGTACTGAACTGTTACGTAATATCAGTTCTTCTGTAGAGTAGTGAATGCTGGACAACCCCCGCACGAATAAAGAGGAGACATGAGGCGGCAGAAATGTGACTCTGCAGAAGATGCTGGGGATACCATGAACAAAACTAGTAAGCAACGTCGAAGTTTTAGAGAAAATGGAAACAAGGACTCATAGTTAGCATTAGAAAGAGGCAGTGGGGGTTTCTGGGGTACATAATCAAGAAAGAGGGCTTAGAAAATCTGATACCCACAGTGAAAATTGAAGAAAAGGGAGGCAGAGGAAAACGTCGTGTAACCTATCTAGCGCGCTTGAGTAAATGGATGGCAGAAAAAGATTTAGCGGAGATAGCAAAAAGACAAAATTTATTAAGAGCTGTAAAGGACAGAAAATTGTGGAGGATATGATCGTCAACGTCTTGAAGAAACACATCACACAACAGAAGATGAGCTTGAGTCATTGAATGACAGAACAAGTTTTAGGGTAAATAACAAAAAAGAAAAAAATTATTAAGAGCTACAAAGGACAGAAAATTGTGGCAATCCATGATCGCCTACGTCACGGCACATAGAAGAAAAAGAAGAAGAAGAAGAAGAAGAAGAAGAAGAAGAAGAAGAAGAAGAAGAAGAAGGGGGAGGAGGAAAGTACTTGCAAAAACTGGTCATGGTCAGAGAACTGACAAGCAGATATGCGGTATTGAACAGGATATTTACTGTAGTCTATCTTAATACACAAAGCTATCTATAGCTTAATACCCACAATCAGTTAAGATTAGAAGCCATAAGAACCAGACTTTGTGCTATATTAGGGTATTTATTATTATTATTATTATTATTATTATTATTATTATTGTGTGAGAAAGAATCACTCCAGCAAAGCAACGCTAAAGCACAAATATAGCCATCATGAGACTCACTTGGGTGAGGCTGTAGCTGATATTTAGAATATTATTCGATTAGCCGTAAGATGGCATAGGAAATAAGACAACGACACCGGAGTGAATAAACATGTATTATTAACAAGAGATTACATAGAGTTGGTTAAGTATGCAAATAATGAAGGAAAAGTTGTTTCCCTTGTAACGTTAAGAAACATAAGAAAGTCACTTGTTGAAAGTAATTAAAATGTGCATGAATGATGAAACTGAAAAGGTAAAAAAAAACATACAAATACTTGGAAAGTAGAGTTGAAAAAGTTCCAATTAGAAAATGTGTGTGTGCACATGTGTGTTAAAGAAATAGATTGCCGCCTAATTACGACCTGCAATTAGTGCGGGTGTGCGAGCAAGAATTAAACCAATGTCCCTCTGCCATACTGGATAGCAAGAGGGTCTCGCTCGAGTTGGGAAACTGCTGCACATTCTTCCGCTATCGTCGGCTGATAGCGGGGGCCCAACTACCAGTAGACGTGTGTGTGACTCCTTAAATACGCAAACCAAACTGCGCGGGAAAAATGCACATGATAGATAAATGCAAGGCGCGTGTCTCAAAGATGAGAACACACCAGACAGAAATTAATGCGTAGGTGTGAAGTACTTAAATATGTAAATGCGTGAATGCGTATGTGGGTGTGAATGTAAAGATGTGTACGTGAGTACCACAAGGGTATATCAGATACATGCATCACAGCCAAATTTGCAAGGTATGGTAGCAGGTTTTGATAAAAACAGCGCATAAACTTGCAGTTGGGGCCTAGTTAAATGTAACTTATGGTCAAGTAACACTGTCCGATGAGACGGTCTCCGATTGAGGATGTTCCCAAATATATAGATGTCTCCCCCAAGTTGCCTTGGTTGTATTATACTTCAAACTTCAAACTTGACAACCCTCCTTGACACTCGTCATGATTCTCCTCGCCCCTCACTCCGACAACTTCCTCTTATTGACTGTTAGTAAAGATAATGAATTGAGTAATAGTGGTAGTTTATTCTCATAAAAATGGCGGCATTTTCAGCTAATTTGACAATTGTATTATATTTGTACAATATAAAAAAAATGTTACTTTGAATTTGAATTTTTAGAAAATAATTCAAATTATTCAGGATTGAATTTTTACTCATGTTCCTTTAAGGCGTAGACGAACATGGCTCTCCACAGATCCTTTTATCTTTATTATATAAATTTATTACTTGTTGTGTAATATAGTGTCATGGTTTCCTCTTATCTACTCTATGATTTTGAATGTATTTTTATCCGTCTCCTAGAAGGGTCACCATCTGAAACTAGAGAACTGAATCACTCCTGCTATTTCTTCCCATAGCTTGTGGGAGAGAAGAAATAGATTTAGGTCTTAACCAACGGCGTTAGCGTGCAAGGGGATTAACTTAAGCTAATATACGCATATTAATCAGAGTAATGTCCCTTGGATAAGAAAATCTCTTCATTTTCTACAACTTTTTTTGTTTTTTTCGATGCAGAAAAGAAATGAACTTCATCGTTTGAGTCTTATCAATAACTAAACTCTGTCTTCAATTGATGTCTCTAAAATACTTATTTGCCGCGTCTTCTGCGAATGGAATAAAATGGTACGTGATGTCGCTCCCGAAATCGAAAAAAAAAAAGAAAGCGAGCCTTTCAAAAGATCGTGCTGCCTGTAAGTGTAATTCAACTTAATTAATTTGCTGTCAAAAATATTTTTCTGTCATAAGCGAATTTATTTTATATCTCATTTTCTATTGAAATGAATGTTCACCTGATAAAACTTACAATATTTAAAAGAATAAATAAATAAATAAAAACATAAAATGGATACGAGTTTAAATCTCACATAAATAATGTTATTTTTCATTTTCGATTAGAGCTGTTTACTAATGGCCATAGACTGACAGTCAAAGTAGTACCGATGGAATTTAACTAAAACCAAGATTAAAGAAATGCTAACAAAAGTTATTAATAGTCGACAATGTTACATCAATTAAAATTTAATTTAAATAAAAATAGATAAATAATGCAACCACGGGGGTAGGTGTTGAAAAGTTCTCGACCTCATCACTTCCAAAACTTTGTGGTGCATTTTATCACTATAGCAAAAAAAGAGTGTCCTTTATAAATCGTAAAAATATAAATTTGCAGGATGTAAGCGCCTATTTTGAATTTATTTCAGAGCTTAGTTTTTTTGAGTGAACCAATGTTGAATATTTCCGATCAGCGTAGCTTACTAATGGCCGTAGACTGACGGTCTGAGCAGATGGAAATTAACTAAAATTAATATTTCATTTAAAATAACTGTCGAAAATAGTTGACAATGATTCATTTTTTTAATGAAAAATTGCAGAGAAATTCTTGATCCGACTAACTTCCAAAAATTATTTTATCCTTATAGCTGGAAAGAGCGCTTTTTATATTGTAAAGTGCCAATTTGCATTATACTTGCGCTTGTACAATTTAGAATAATCAATCGGATAATATGATTAATCACGGAATGAAACAAAGACGCAGAAAACGAGGTCGCTAAATAAAGTCGCTAATCATTGCCTCTGTAATGACTAAGCGATATATAAACGCCAAATTCAAAAGGAATCCCCCTTTTCCTTCCACAATGTTATTCGGGCAGCAAGTAGCAACCTTAAGAAAAATTACTACTATCTAAAGCATGTAATCGTGTATTGAAAGAAACCTGTTGTTCAACAAGATTCTGTTGAAAAGATGCCGTGACGACTTTTAGCTTAAGTCCGCAGATGCACATTGTCGGCAAACAGTTTTTTTTTTATTTCTCTTTTTCTACTTGAATATTAAATATATTTAAACAGTACAAGTTTGTGTGTGTGTGTGTGTGTGTGTGTGTGTGTGTGTGTGTGTGTGTGTGTGTGTGTGTGTGTGTTCAAAAGCTTTCGTCCAGTTTGTTCGAGATCCATCTATCTGGGGTTGCATCCGGGCGTATTAATCACATTGTTTCAGACCATTGGTTGAGCTATATCAACGGAAAGTATGCATTTTTCAAGCGCTGAACTCAAGATCGTCATGAGGTTTCTGTAAATGAATTAACTGAACTTTATTGATTTCTACGGTGTTTCAACCCTTTGCGAGTTATTTAAAGCCAGAATATAAACCAAGAGAATTTGTGCATAAACCCAAGGGTAAAATTATTATAACGAACCCAATGGAATTGAAACCCAGTTCTCCGAGTAACAACTCCGATACGTTATTCATTGCACTAAGCCTAACTGAAATTGAGATTAAATAAATGCTAGTCAATAATTAATAATAGTTCATCTAATCAAAGCCGGTGCAAGAGTCTCATGTCTTCCGCACCCCCACGTCTCGAATCTAAGACGTCTCAATTTTCATAAGGTCGTATTCATATAAAAAACAAGTTTTATTATAACTCAATTATATACAACTAGCAGTATAGCCCGGCGCTGCTCGGGTGTAATGAAAGCTTTAAAACTAATCCATGGTCCTGGAGCTCAGACTCTTTGGACGTTGGCACGAAAGACTAAAAAGCAATAGTTGTTTCCAGTTAAAGCGAAACCGTAGACTGAAAGAAAAATGAATGAATGTAAGTCAAATTTTTATTTCCTGGTAGAAATAGAACTACAATTATACCTACTTAGAGCAAAACCCGAAGCAAAAACTAAAATAAAAGGGCTGAAAAAAAGTACAGACATACAGGCAGATAAACAGACACACACACAAACATCTTGCCTTTTATATCTATATATATATATATATATATATATATATATATATATATTATCACTTTTCTGCACTATTGTAAGAACTGCAACCTTGAAACTTCTGAATATCGTTTCTTATGTCTTTGTCTATCAAATTTGATTAAAATCGGACCACTCCTTCTATAGCACGATTTTTTCGATTATCGATTTTCGATATTCAACGAGGGTACCTCGACACAAAACCTAGCTAAGAACACTCGCAGACGCTTATAGGACAACTGTGTAAATTTTCAAGAAAATCGGTTCAGCCGTTTCGGGGTCTATAGGTAACGGACACACACAGACACACATACACACGCACACAGACAATGTTCCATTTATAAATAAGTTTAGATTAGATACTGGACCATATGCAATATAGGTGAAAAATTTAACTAGAAAAATTGAAAATGAAATACAATGTATCTAAATACAAATTAGAGAGATGTCATAATAAGTCATTTGATCTTAAATATATCAACAATGTTTTGCGGTAATTTTTAAAATCAGCTTGGGATTTTTCTTGTTTAAAACTTGAATAGTTTTAACACATTCAACATTATAGATAAAAAAAATAGTGAATTTTATATAGTGTTTTTTGTTTTTTTTGTTTTTTTTTGTTTGTTTGTTTTTTTTGTTTTGTTTTTTTGTTTGTTTTTTGTTTTTGTTTTTTGTTTTTTTCAGTACTTAGCATGAGTAAAAGAAATTTACTTTACGGATTTAGTAAAAAAAAAAAAAAAGACCCCAGAACGACGCCAAAATTCCGCGAAAAAAAATTCAACCTTTAATAATCGTGATTAGTTTGATTTGTAACGTATATAAATGAATTAGAAAAAAGCAAATGTTGATAAGACAGTGAAGATGACAAAGCACTGTCTGGCTGTCCAAATCAGGCTCCCCTGGTCCGCGGGGGGAGGGAGGCTAGCCCAAGGTTTTATTACAGCTACTAATACGATGAGCGTAAATGAATGAACAAAAAGGTGAAATAGCAGTTAAAAATTATTCAATTGTACGCAATTTATTAAAGGGCTTACCATCCTACCATTATCTTACCATCCTACCATGGAATCTTAAAACTCCGCCTGAGTTGGTGTCTCCAAAACTAGAGCGAGGATTGTTTAACGGCACCTAAAGCTAACAAGTCAGCCTCCCGCAAATATTTACTCAACACGACTTGTTAGACTTAACGCCTGCGACAAACAGCAAACAAGCCAAGAATTGCAATAACCATGTCGACATTGTAAAACTGGTTTTATTTGCATTTCTGTCGTTTTTGCTTTTTATTTCTTTTTTTTTTTTTTTTTACCTCTCCCTCGCTATGTGCGGACGAATCAGTTTTAAGCCTGCAACGCCATCTTGCAAGTTGGCTGAATGAGACGTCTAGTTCCATCTCACCAAAAACTTAACTACGCCGCTTTCATTCATTAGTGCAAAACTGACTGACCGCTGGGCATCTTGTATATGGTACGCTAATCTCTAACTCGTTTATTTCTGTTTTGTTAATCTTTTATATATGGACATGTAAACATATAATTCTCAATTGCAGTTTATATATATATATATATATATCTGCGTCGGTCTGTTCATCATGTCAAGATATAATATTTATTTTGAATTTATAACATAAATATGTTATAATATCACTACAAAGGTAGTCATTTTGTTTCAACACTATCCGTGCCTTATCAAGTGATGAATTCCCTAACTTGATAAGACACGGATAGTGTCGAAACAAAATGGCTACTTCTGTAGTGACATTATGACATATTTATGTTATAAATTCTAAATAAATATTATTCGCGCTAGTTTGTATTGAGCACTTTTTTTTAAATAATAATGTTTCTTTGGATACAAGATCTCGTTCCATCCATACCTACCCTATACTTGGATATCAAGATATATATAGACATACCATAATAGATAGATAGATAGATAGATAGATAGATAGATAGATAGATAGATAGATAGATAGATAACAAAAAATGACCTGTTCAGTTTCTACTCAAACCACTCTTCTAAAATCAAATCTGGTATAATTATTGGTTTCTATCTAAAAACATTAAGAATTTGAAACCCCCAATATTAATCCAAAGAAGAAACATACATAAGAAAGACATTAAAAAACGTCTAATACCCATATCATTTTATTCGCAATGTAAAAAGAAAGGCTCATATAATACACAACCGCAACGAAAACGTTATCCAGAATAATAAATTAAGTACTAACAGATTCATAATACTACCTACTAACTCCATAACATCCACTATCCAGAACAATTTGCCCCATCTAAACAACATCCAAATAGTCACAACCAACTCGAAAACTACTATGCACATAATTAGATTTTAAAAGCACCGAAACAATAATAACTCAAAAGCAAGAATATACAAAATAAATGGCCAAAATTGTTCCTCAAAGTACATCGGAGAAACAAGCAGTAATTAAAAAAAGAATGCACAAGTCATACACAAAAATAAATTTATCCACAATTTCGACCTAAGAAAAATGCCATACTCATAAAAAGAGAAAATTATCTACTCAGAAGGAAAATCCCTGAGTGCGCCGCCCATCAATATTATCAAAATATCAATCTACACTCCGCTTTTTAACTTATTATACCTTTCCTAATGGAAACAATACTTTCTCAAACCAACATACACAAATAAAATATAAATAGATTCAAAGAAAATGATTGATTTTCATCATTTTAACATCACATAACGTAACATTACGCTGCAGATAAAAATTCTCTTCAAATATGAACTATGACATTTTTTAATTGCTTAATAATTTCAGTTAATCTTATGAATAATTTATAAGCGTTTATTTTTTCTTGTTACCAACATTTTTATAGATACATTATTTAAAATATAATTCATTTAATCTGTTTGCCTTGATAAAGTCCATTACAAGAAGAAACGCGTAGCAAAAAATATAGTTTTCCTCATGTCTTCTTTATTTAACCATAGATAGATAGATAGATAGATAGATAGATAGATAGATAGATAGATAGATAGATATGAGCACAATTAAGAGAATTAGATAAGAATAGATAGATAGATAGATAGATAGATAGATAGATAGATATGAGCACAATTAGAGATAGATAGATAGATAGATAGATAGATAGATAGATAGATAGATAGATAGATAGATAGATAGATAGATAGATTAAAAAGGATATAATACTTGTATATCGCAGTCAAAGTTGGTCGACTTGGAATTGTAGAATTAGGGTGGAATGCATTAATGGGAATACAAAGTTAATATTTAAGTGGGGGCGTGTTTAGTTTAACCTTGGCTCACCCTCCCTAACAATCTCAAAATAAATTCAACATTCATTTACTTTATTTACAAAACATACTAAATGGAAAACAATTATACAAGCAAAGTGAGAATATGATGATAAAATGAACAAAGATTGTAACGGCTTTAGGTTACCAGTTTGTAACAGCGATAATTCTAACTGAAGGAAGTAAATATTTTAGTAGTAAATTGCGTTGGAGACACATTCTGGCGGCTTGTGTGTATGTTTTATATATATATATATATATATATATATAGGAGATAGTTTAGTATCAGTCAGTTGATTTCCATACGTGATACACGCATTGGGCGATCATATCTCGAAAGAGACATGACTGACTGGGCAGATTATCCCGCAGTAGGTTGCCATTGCTTTCTGCGCTAGACTGGTTGTCAGCCAAAGCTACAGAACCCAATCTGTTCTATTATTTAACCTATAACTGGAAGGAAGAGACGGATTAATACCTTTCCCAAGGGTATTTGTGCGTAAGTGAATGCAAAGAATTCAACTGGAATTCGAACACACCTCCCCGATTTGTCGTTCCAAGTCGATATCCACTGCACCACAACGTACATCCTGGGATGCAGGTGGTTCGCTCAGGAACTACTAAGTCCCCCAGAGAAGATTAGTGACACATTTTGTCGCTATGAGAATTTGTGATGGATGAGAATGAAAATTCTTCTTTTTGTTGCCACTTTATACAGCGCCATCTAACGGACGTAAGGATAATTCCCTGGACAGATGAGATGAATATGCAGCCACTTAATTCTTAGAATTCTGAGAAAGTGGCCGGAGTCGAGCCGCCAAGTCGGTACCTATCACATTACTGATTCTCCTTTGAAGCCTGTCGAAAACACTGAGATGAACAGCGGGGGCGCCTGACCACATATGACAGCAGTATTCCATGCACGGACGGATGGTTGATTTGTATATGTGCAAGATGAATTCAGGCGAAAAAAACATCCTGCCCCGACACAGTGATCCAACCTTCCTAGCAGTGGAATTCGCTATAGACTCAATGTAATGGTTCCACTTGAGATCGGAAGATAGGATAAGTCCGAGGAGGCGCAGTATATTGCTATCAGGAAGACTTGCTTGGTCCATGCTTATGGGAGGCAGGAGGGGTTGCCTGTGATGATTGACATACAGCAGCTTCGTCGTAGACGCACTGAAAGTTACAAGCCACTTCTTTCCCGATTCCACTACTGAGTGTAGATCCCTCTCAAAATCAGCAACGGATTTATGTTTGTCTGCCTCGCCGAATTTCTTGCTGGTGCGGGAGTAAATTGTGGTGTCATCTGTGTAGATGCCTACTTGGCACTTGATCACGTCTGGGAGATTATTTATCAAAATAAGGAAGAGCGCCGGGCCTAGGATAGAGCCCTGAGAAACACCAGCATTTGTACAGTAGGATGTGGAGGCATGCCCATTCAAAATGACCTTCATTAAGCGTTTAGATAAGAAAGATTAAATCAGATCAAGCAAGCGTCCCTGTCAAAAGCCTTGAAGATGTCCAGGGCAACAGCACGAGCCTCACCGGACTTATCAAGGGCCTGGTATATGTACTCCGTGATAGTCATTAGTTATGGGCAGTAAGATGTTAAACTATTTCAGCATTAATAATGGCCTCAAACACTTACCCACCCCACTTTTTTCAAAATTCAAACGGACAATTTACAAGACTTATTGCCTTATCGCTAACCCCCACCAACATCCCACTCACAACTCGCCAAATATAAGAAAAGAGGCTTTCTATTCCTTTCCACACCACCTGATGAGATATTGTAATTTCAATGTTGAAACAAAATGTACACTTTGTAGTGGATAAAAAAAATTGTACATGTTCTAAAAAAAAATATATATATATATATATATATATATATATATATATATATATATATATATATAGTATTTACGCTCTCACACCTTGATTGAGCACTCTGGAAGAGTGGTAGACTTTGTAAACAGTAGCTACTCCGGCATTTACGCACCGCTCATTCGAAAATGAATTGGAGCACTCTAGCTATTGGGCGTGTTTATACGCGCTAAAAAGCCTGCCTTCTTCTACTGGACGCTCGTGGCCTAGGGGTAGAATCGCCAATTCGGCCGGGTTTCAATCCTGGGTTAGGAAGCGACCGGAGTCTAAGTCGTACTGATGAGCTGTAATACAGCAAAACAGATCTGTCTGCGGATGACTATAATATATATATACTCTACCTCTTCAACCTGATGTCGCTGTTGTAGATAAGCTAATGTTGCAGGCATTAAACCTCTGAAATACTTCAGTCCTCACTGGGACAAAAAGGTCTCTGATTTTGTGGTTAGGTTGGTTTCATAATATACCATGGCTACAGTATTCCTTTCTGTTTTTTGTTTCAATGCCATGTTCCTTCGGGGCGTAGAGGATCATAATTAAGCTTGTCTTTTTATCTGCAAATTTTTCTTGTCTTCATTGTAATAATGGTTGAGTGGTTTCCAGTTGCTTACTCCATGGTTATAAATGTAGAATAATCCTTCTCTTAGACTGGTTGACAACCAAAGCTAGTAATCAGAAAATCTTTTGTTTTTAACTATCATGTTTGTTCAGTATGCAGGTGATCCATGGAATGTATATTGGTCATGTGTCTCTAAAGATTCTTCTTCTTTATTATCTGGGAATTTCTAGGTATTTGGGGGGGAAAGATATGGGTTCTCATTGCCTTCTCTTCATTTTTTTTTTTTTTTTTTTTTTTAATCATCTCACCCCAAGCAAGGCATTCCACTGCCACTATTGCGCATGGGGCTACATAGGGGAAGGTAAAGAGAAGGAGTGGATAGACATAGGTAAAGAGAAGGAGTGGATAGACATAGGTAAAGAGAAGGAGTGGATAGACATAGGGAATGTCAGGAGAAAGGTGATAGATGAGTAAGGATAGCGAGGATGAGTGTCGGGCAGATGGGAAGAGTGTTTGATAGAATGGGAGCAGGTTAGTGTGTTAGGAGGTGTCTATTGACCTTACATTTAAACTCCTGGAGATTGTAGCCGTCGGGGAAGCAATCGTTTGGAAGAGAATTCCACAGTCGGGAAGTGCGAGGAAAGAAACTGTTGGAGTAGAAGTTACGGCTGCATTTTATCGATTTCACTGTAAAAGGGTGGGATCTAGTTGCTAATCTAGTATCTCGTGCAAATTCGTATTTAGGGGGCACCAGTGATCTAAGTTCATCGGAGCAGAAGCCGTGAAAGTATTTATAGAAGAGACACAGCGAAGCCACGTCTCGCCGGTGGGAGAGAGACTGCAGGCGGTCTGCCAAGTCGGTATCTATCACATTACAGACCCTCCTCTGAACCTTATCGAGAAGCCCGAGGAGAACAGCAGGGGCACCCGACCAGATATGGCAGCAGTATTCAATGCACGGGCGGGTGGTAGATTTGTAAATGTGCAGGATAGATTTAGACGGAAAAAACTTCCGGGCCCTACACAGAGAACCGACTTTCATAGCAGCGGATTTAGCAATGGATTCGATATAGTCATTCCATTTGAGGTCCGCTGAAATTGTGAGACCAAGGAGGCGTAGTGTTTTACTCTCTGGGAGGCAAGCCTGGTCCATGCTAATGGGAGGTAGGTGAGATTGTCGATGATGGTTAATTGACAGTAGCTTCGTTTTAGAAGCATTAAAATTTACTAGCCATTTCTTACCCCAGTCCAATATGGATTGGAGGTCTTTTTCAATCTCGGCTGCAAGTTTAGCTTTGACGCCTACACCAGATTTTTGTTGGAGGCGAGAGTAAACTGTGGTGTCATCGGCGTACAAACCTATTTGGGTTCTTATGGAATCAGGGAGATCATTAATATATATCAGGAAGAGTGTAGGACCTAAGATGGAGCCTTGGAGGTCACCTGCGTTTGTATGGTAGTTCTGAGAGGCATGTCCGTTTAATACCACTTTCATTGTGCGGTTAGAGAGGAATGACTGGATTAGTTCAAACAAATGTCCAGTTATACCATAGCTCCGCAGTTTACATAGAAGGCCAGCATGCCAAACTCTGTCGAACGCCTTAGATATATCCAATGCAACGGTTCGAGCTTCGCCATTCCTGTCGAGTGCCTGGTATATGTACTCGGTGATGGTCGTTAGCATATCAGCAGTAGACCTGGTGAAGCGGAAACCATATTGCTTGTCCGAGAGGAGCCTGTGTGCTGTGAGATGCTGAACCACCTCGGCGTTGATAATGGCTTCGAACACTTTGCCAAAGATCGGAAGAAGGCTGATAGGGCGGTAATTTGCAGGGTCAGAGGGTTCTCCAGTGTTTTTAAATATAGGAACTATAGAGGAAGATTTCCAACAGGCAGGAAAGCAGGAAGCAGATAGACAGAGGTTGTAGAGCTTAGAAAGGATAGAGGAGAGTTCAGGAGCACATTTCTTTAAGACTATGGTTGGGATTCCGCCACCACCGCTCGCTTTGTGAGGGTCAAGTTTTAAGATTATCTTAGAGACAAGCGAAGGTGTAATGTGGACATCATTCAGTTGTGCCTCGGTTCTAGGTGAGAAGTCGGGTGTAAAAACTCCAGACGAGTCCAGACTCGAATTGTTCGAGAATCTGCGGGCAAAACATTCAGCCTTATCTGCTGGGGAGATGAGGACCTCAAATTTGTTGATTAGCGGGGGTATTGTGGACTTGCTCTTGTTAAGTACTCTTTTACAGAGTCGCCAGTAGTCTTTAGAGCCGAATTTAGAGCATGCTATGCGTTGCTTCATTCTGGCAGCAAACAACATCTTAGCTTCGTTAAGTACCCTTTTACACTTATTACGAGCTGAAGTGAAAAGGCGCCTGTTTTGTTCCGACGCATAGTTACGATAAAGTCGGAAGAAATGATTCCGGTGGGCAATGGCAGCCGAACAAGCGGGTGAGAACCATGGAGACGAATGAGATTTAAGCTGGAATTTCCTCGCAGGGATGAAGGCATCAATGCCAGCCTTAACCCAGGAGGAGACCTCGGATGCACATTCTTCGATGGGAAGACTAAAGACGTTGTTCCAAGGGATGTCACAGAGGAAGTCTCGGAACGAATCCCAGTCTGCTCTTTGATAGCAGTATGATATTCTACTTGTCTGTGTTTCATGGGTCGGGCGGGAGTGGAGTGAAATATTGACGGACACTACAGTGTGGTCAGAGTTTCCAAGTGGGCAGAGTTGTCTGGTAGTGCAAGAGTCTGGGATGGAAGTGAAGCAGAGGTCTAGAAGTGAGTTCCTTCCGTTAGGGTTGTCGGAGAACCGCGTGGGGAAGTCCACTACTTGCGTAAGGGATTGGGTGATTGAAAAGTTCATGGTGTGGACACCAGCAGGGTCAGTGACAGCGTTCTTCAGCCACTTGGTGTGGTGGGCGTTAAAGTCACCAAACACGAATACATGGGCAGAGGGATGGGTAGAAATGGCTTTGTCAATATTGTCAGAAATGATGTCAAGTAATGAACAGTCAGGGGAGGAAGGAGAGCGGTACAGAAAGAAGAGATAGCTAATCGAGCTGAGAAGTGAGAGGCGGAAGCACATGAAAGAATGATCTGGGGATTCAAAAGATGACACCCTAGCTAAGGGAAGGTGTTCGCTGACATAGACACCAAGCCCATGCATATGAACATTGGAGTCCTTCCTGAAGAGGGGAAGGTAGCCAGGAACGCAGAACTCAGATGAGGGGATAGAAGGGTTAAGATTAGTTTCACATAGGGCTAATATATCAGGTGAGTTATTATGGAGGAAAGAATCTACGCTGGGGAAGTTGGTGCGGATGCCGCGTATGTTAGTGAAAGAGATGCAGACAGGTTTGGGCGTTTTCAAATGAGCTGGTTTAGTTTTGTTATTATGTTTGCTTTTTTCCATAGTAATTCAGTTAAGGAGTGGTCTTAGAATAGAATCAGTCGGTCAATCATTTGCAACTTGTGAAGGATGGAGACTGGCGCGGCCTACAACATAATGTGGCCTCGGGGTTGCCCACCGAACGTTCATGCAGGGACGCCCGTCCATGCGCGATATGGCACTACAAGAACCCCGGTATTATTCAACTGTTGATCAGAGCAGCCTCTCAAGACGCTACGCAAGAGTTCGGGCTCCTAACTACCAGTCGGAAGCAGCAACCAGGAAACTGCCAACCCGGTACCCTCAGAATGTAAAGACGTTGCCACCATACTCCGTAACTGCAAAGAGCTTCCAGCTGAACTAATACCAAGACCAGAGAAAGGGGATGAACCGGGAACCCCTTCCTAAACAAGAAACAAGGTGATCACCTCTAAACTCATTCAAAAGAAGGGGGTGGAGTGTGAGACCGGGCGATAGTAGAAACTATCTACTCCAATTAAAAAAAAAAAAAAAAACAAGGAAAAAGTGACTGAGGCTTACAAAGTTTTAACTTAGTAAAAGTCGAAAATACCCTTGAATAGCAAAATTATTTACACAAATTAAGTGACGAAAAAAGAAAAAAAAACAAAGACGGCCAAAAGACGAAAAATAAATAAATAAATAAAATAATTTCCAAGAAATTTCACAAAAACAGACTGAAAAATGGACTGAATCCCAGTTGACTTACCACAAGCAGCTAACACTGTAAAGTTGATTTAATTCAATTTCTGAAGACAAAAATAGAAATTAAACCGTTTTTTACAGAATATAGTCGAGTTATGTTGCTTGCGTTCGCTTGCCAAACCGTTAAGAATTCAATCTCTCGAAGACAGAAATTTAAATCTTCTACAAGACAAAACTAATGGAAATAATTGAACCGTGATGCTATTTATCATTAGTCGAAAATACCCTTGAATAGCAAAATTATTTACACAAATTAAGTGACGAAAAAAGAAAAAAACACAAAGACGGCCAAAAGACGAAAAATAAATAAATAAATAAAATAATTTCCAAGAAATTTCACAAAAACAGACTGAAAAATGGACTGAATCCCAGTTGACTTACCACAAGCAGCTAACACTGTAAAGTTGATTTAATTCAATTTCTGAAGACAAAAATAGAAATTAAACCGTTTTTTACAGAATATAGTCGAGTTATGTTTTATGTGCCGTGTCAATTCTGGATGTAGGTAAACATGGTTTCCCACAATTTACTGTATTTGTCGTTCAGTAATTGTTGTCTTTTGTTATCTCTCCTAAACTCTGTTCTGCCAACCACTTACATAATCACGCTATGTAGGTTATGCATTGTCTTCCTCTGTTTCTTTTGCTTTATGTTCTGTAAGTATCAAATTTTCTATGCCCTCTTTCCTCATTTACGATTTTGAATTCAAAAAGTAGGAGAAATATGAAATAATAAATTTTAACTAAAAATTTCAAGTAAAGGTGGACTCGAGCCAGTCGAAGGAGGGCCGAGGTGATGATCATAGGTGTAATACCAGGGAAGATGGAGAAAATTGTTCACGACCTTTGAAGTGTATTGGTGTAAGACACCAATGAAAGAATATATATATATATCCGCAGACAGATCGGTTTCGCTATATTACAGCTCATCAGTAAAGACATCCGATTGCTTTTAGCCAGGGTTGAAACCAAACAGAATTGATATCAGTCGGCGATTCTACCTCTGAGCCATGAGAGCTAGGTAGAAGGCAGACTTTTAGCGTGTGATATACCATGTAAACGTACGCCAGTAACTGTGATTGTTCTAATTCATTACTGAATGAACGATGCGTAGATGCTAGAGTAGCTATTGTTTTTTCAAAGTCTACCATTCTTCCAGAGTGCTCAATCAAGGTGTGAGAGCGTAGAATAGTCATCCGCCGTTAGTGTATATATACACTAACGGCGGATGACGCATCGCTCATACAGTAAAATGAATTAGAGCACTCTGGCTATTAGACGTGTATAATGATAATATATGCGCTAAAAATTCTGCCTTTCTCCACCGAACGCCCATGGCCCAGAGGTAGAATCGCCGACTGACGCCAATTCGGTCGGGTTTCAATCCTGGGTTAAGGAGCAATCGGAGTCTGACCGTGCTGATGAGCTGAGGTACAGCGAGACAGATCTGTCTGCGGATGACAATATATATATATACTACCGGTCGTTTTCAAAAAATGATGTATTTCATACTATTTATTGCCAAGTGAATAATTGTAAATGAAAATAGAATGACTCCTTTGTTAATATTACACAATAACATGTGCATGAAATGAATTTATAAATATTTAATAATTACCTATATTGCAGTTTCATCAATGAAAGAATGAAGAAAAATTAGAGTAATTCAGACGAGTTCATCTTTGCTTCCTTGCCTTGTAAAATTTTGCAAAGGAATAATAACAAAAGAACCATTCTATTTTCATTTGTCAATAAATACTAAAAATAGTATGAAATACAATATTTCTTTTAAAAACTAATATATACTAATATATATTAGTATAAACGTTATTTTTAATGGGCACACATGTTTAAGTTGACATCACTGTTTTTTTAGTTTCTTAAACAGTGAAATTAAAACCAAGATTAAGTCCTACTAGAGAGAAAACGCGGTTAATAATTCACTGTTTGAGAAAATATTTTTTTTAAAATATATCAACTCAAAAAAGTGCACCCACTAAGAATAATAAGTAGATAATGAACTTGAATATTGGGCAAACAAAACATGGAAATAACTAAATATCGTGTGGGTTTCGCTTCACCAGGTCTACTGCTGATATGATAACGACCATTACCGAGTACATATACCAGGCACTCGACAAGAATGGTGAAGCCCGAACCGTTGCCTTGGATATCTCCAAAGCATTCGACAGGGTCTGGCATGCTGGCCTCTTGTGCAAACTGCGGAGCTATGGGATAACTGGACATCTGTTTGACCTCATCCAGTCCTTCCTCTCTAACCGCACATTAAAGGTGGTATTAAATGGGCATGCCTCCCAAAACTACCAGACGAACGCGGGCGTCCCTCAAGGTTCTATCCTAGGTCCCACGCTCTTTCTGATCTACATTAATGATCTCCCCGACACCATTAGATCCCAAGTTGGCATGTATGCCGACGACACAACAATCTACTCCCGCATCGATCAGAAACCAGGTCTGGACGACAAAGTGAACCTCGCTGCTGCACTTGAAAGGGACCTCCAATCCGTAGTGACCTGGGGTAGGAAATGGTTGGTAAATTTCAATACCTCCAAAACAAAGCTGTTATCAACTAACCACCATAGACAATCGCATCTACCTCCCATTAGCATGGGACAGGCTAGCCTCCCAGAGAGTAAAATACTACGCCTCCTTGGCCTTACACTCTCGGCGGACCTCAAATGGAATGACTATATTGAATCCATTGCCAAATCTGCTGCTATGAAAGTGGGCTCCCTGTGCAGGGCCCGGAAATTTTTCCCACCTGAATCTATTCTGCACATATACAAATCTACCATCCGCCCGTGTATTGAATATTGCTGCCATATCTGGTCGGGTGCCCCTGCTGCTCTCCTTGGGCTTCTTGACAAAATACAAAGGAGGATCTGTAACGTGGTTGATACTGACTTGGCAGACCGGCTGCAGCCGCTCTCACACCGGCGTGATGTAGCTTCCCTGTGCCTCTTCTACAAGTACTTTCATGGCTTCTGCTCCGATGAGCTTAGATCACTGGTGCCGCCTAAGCACGAATTTACACGAGATACTAGATTATCAACTAGGTCCCACCCTTTTACAGTTAAACAGATAAGATGTAACCGTAAATTCTACTCCAACAGCTTCTTTTCTCGCGCTTCCCGCCTGTGGAACTCTCTTCCACAAGTCTGCTTTCCCGACAGTTACAATCTCCAGGTGTTTAAATGTAGGGTCAATAGACACCTCCTATCACACTAACTCCCAACTATTCTCACAACACTCTCATCTACCCAACCCTCATTCTCGGTATCCTCACCCGCCTATCACCCACCCTCTGTTATTTCCTATATTTAATCAGCCTTTATCCACTCTACGTAGCCCCCTGCACAGTAGTGGCAGTGACATGCCTTGCTCGGGGTGAAACGCTTATAAAAAAAAAAAAAAAAGGTCTAACCATAATTTCGACTTACTTCTTCCGCAGTAATTTGCTATTTGTTTCTGCGGAAGACTGGTTCCCAACCCAATTTGTCCTGCTATTCAACCCATAGCTGGAGAGAGAAGAGCTGGATTCATATCTTTCCATATTTGCGCGTTAAGCGAATGTAATGAATACGACTGTAAATTGAACTCAGCCCTTTGATTTCAAATTCCGAGTCGACATCCATTGTACCACAAACCACGACCGATTTGCATAAAGAACAATCAAAGTGAGTACAACAAAAGAGAGAAAAAAGGACACCAGTAATGTATTTTATCATTTAATATGTACATCGAGATAATCCTAGAAAAACTAGAAAATAGTATTTGGCTTCGGTAGACTCAATCATAAAATACGTCGCACATGCAAACACTGGCAGATTCAGAAAGAAAACTGAAAGAAATGTTCGACAAATTAGTTGAAAAAAACGAGAAAGACTAAATATTAAATGTAAGAAGACTGTATGGTAGTAAGCAAAAGGGGGAAACCAAGATATCAGTTACGTATCGGGAACGTCAACATCAAGCAGATGCAGAAATTTAACTATCAAGAAAAAAAAGCGACGGAAAGTTTGACACAGAAATCCGAAGGCGCAACGGAATAGTCGGAATAAAAAATCGAAAAGCCGGGTTCGAATTCCAGTTGAGTTCATTGCATTCACTTATGCACAAATACACATGGGAAAGGTACGAAGCCATCTCTTCTCTCTAGCTATGGGTTAAATAGCAGAAAGGGTTGGGTTCTATAGCCTTGGTTGGCAACCGGTCTATCACAGAAACAAATGGCAGCGGGAAAATCTTTTACCCAGTTAGTTATGGATCGAAAGAGACATGATCGCTCAAGCGTGTATCGCGTATGGGACTTAACTGACTGATTATTGAAAAATGTAGTCAGAAACAAGGAAAAGCGTACTTTTCGTAACTAAAACCCCTATATGGTTTTTCCTGTTATCCTAGACCAGTTTATGACGATAACTATATCCGGTATTAAGGCATAAATGCATGGTCATCAGCAAAAGGTGCAACCCAAAATGCCAAATACAGGTGAGGGATACCAGAATCAAGCAAGTACAAAAATTTAAATACCTAGGAAATGTTCTAACAAAAGATGGAAAGTGCGACACAGAAATCCGAAGGCGAATTGGCATGGCAAAAGACTCGTTCCAGAAGCTGAGTAAAGTACTAACACACAGGAAATTTTCACTAGAAACAAAGAAAAGAGTGCTGGATTGCTATGTGATGTCGGTTCTTCAATACGGCAGTGAATGCTGGACAATATCATCGAAAATGAGGACAAAACTTGAAGCAGCGGAAATGTTAGGGTTCTAGCTATGGACAAACAGTGAACCTTCAAACAAAAACGAAACACTATGAAAGTGTTTTTACAGAAAAAAAAAACAAAAAAAACAGCAATACATTTTTATATAAAATAAATTACCAACAGAATATTTTTTCTATACTTAACAGCATAAAATTGCTTTCAATTTCGTTGACGCCATAAAATTGTTCGAAATATTTCGGTTTGGGCATTAAATAAACAAAAGGTTTGATATGGCGCTAAACAAAATCAACCAACCAATCTTGCTTTCCTCTACCTTTACAAGAGTCGGGAGAGGCCGAAAATGGAGTATTGCTGTCATGTATGGGTTAGAGCTGTCCAATCTTCACTTTCTCGTCTCGATGGAGTTTAAAATCGTCTCCGTGTCCTTGTAGGCAACGAATTATTTTCTACTCTGCCAGAACTTTCTCAGAGACAAGACGCTGTAAGATTCGCGCTGCCTTATCACTATTTGCATGGAAAGTGCTCAGACGAACTACATTCTTTAGTTCCTACACTCGTAATTTTCACAACTAAGACCCGCCATACAACACACATTGTAAAGAACCACCCTCATTCTCTTCGCATTCTTTTGGTAAAATGTTAGTTCTACTCGAATAGCTTATTCCTAGGAACCACTAGCGTGTGGAACGACTTCCGTGAAGATGCTCCCCCCGACCAGTACAATCTTAACCTGTTCAAGTTTACTGTTGACCGTTATCATCTACACATATCCACAGAATCTGTACTTCTTACCCTGTAACTTCCTGTAACCTCAAGCGGTTGTCCAGCCTTGTACAGGGCGAACATCATTGTAAAAAGGAAATATGGGGGTGAATGCTAGACAATTTTGCGTGCCTTTCGGAAACTAAGCAAAGTCTCAAGGGGTAAGAAAATGCAGAAACAAAGACAAGACTAGTATCTCTCTATATTTCTGAAATGTGGAATTGTAATTATTTACACTATTTACATTGTTCAAGATGTTGTCCTCATTTTTACTCTTACATATGCGACGTTTCGACCGTTGTATACTCCGGCCTTCTTTAGGTGATATTTTTAATATGAGTTCTGGCAAAAATGGTTACTGAGACATAAGGTTTATAAGTCAAAAATTTCTGATCACTGGTGTTGCTAAGTGACTTGACCCAAAGAGTTATAAGTTCAACTCCTGCCCTCAGGTGGGATGTCTATTCCACCATTATACTACAAGAACAATTAGCACGAAGACATGTGAGATAGAAGTTGCAAAGATCCGTGATCGCCTGGTTTCTGAAGGGATACGGCACATAGAGATAAAAAGGGATTGGTTGGATTAATGTGTCCATGTGTTTTGTCGTGTTAGTGGTCGGTGGCTGTAAGGCAGGAAGTGTTTTATAAAAAGGCGACGGATACTTAGTGCTACAGAGTTGTAGAGATCCATGATCGGACCCTTTCTGAATGGATAAAGATATATATATATATATATATATATATATATATATATATATATTTATATAAAACTCGGTTGTGTGTGTGTGTGTGTGTGTGTGTGTGTGTGTGTGTGTGTGTGTGTTTTGTCGTGTTAGTTGTCAGTACGGCGGGGGAGGTGCCCTGTGCCAGGTGGTCCGGACTTCGCGATAAATCGACTAAAAGTGTGCGCCGTCCGGAGCTAGGACGATAAGTGTTGGAAGGTGTGGAAAGGAAAGATGATGACGAAAGCAACTTGAATTAAAGTGACGGGCTTGAGCCGGTCGAGCCAACCCGGAAATATCTAAATATAAAACCTGATCGACAGGTTCTAAGAAATAAGCGGGTAAATAAACGTGGTACCATCTTTCTATCAGAGAGAGAAAGTAAAAAAAAAAATAGATGTTTGGCTGTTGTTATTGTTAAATATAGACAGCGTTGAATAAGACGCCGACCGGTTCATCTGGATAAAGTATTTGATGGGAAAGGAATTGGCGTGAGTGAGATTTAAAGGTCAGGAAGAAAAACAGGGAGAGTAGGACAAAGAGAGCAAGGTGTGAGTAGTGTGAGAAAGTGCTCGAGTGGGAGTATTTTAAGCTCAAAAAGAGAAAGAAGAGAAAGAAACGTTAAAATGAATGTGAACAAAGAAAAGAAAAAACATGTAGATTGATTTCAGAAATACACGAATGTTCCAGCTAATAAGAAAGATAATGTTACGCCAATCATTCAAATAAACAGAGCCTGGTTGCCTTGGGTATCAATATTTGAAAGTACCAGCTACAAATGACAAATAGAAGGGGCTGCTGAAAAGTTCTCCGCGCGATGGAGAAGGACTTTAAAAAAGTAAGATGTGTGATCATTTGGTCACATGTTGGTAAGACCAAGAACTTTTCGGCACAATGGGTAAATACAAACAGACTAAAGAGATGGATATGAATAGACTAGGATAGCTAGCTAGCTAGCTAGCTAGATAGATAGATTTTTCATAATCATTTCACCCCAAGAAAGGCAGAAATGCCATTGGTGCACAAGGGCTACAGAGAGAGAATAAAAAAGGTACAAATGATATTGAAGAAAAGATAAGAGATGGGTGGAAATGAATAGCTTCAAGGAAGCAAACAGATGGAAGTGAATTCCACAAACAGGAAGTGTGGGAAAAGAAATTGTTAGAGTAGAAGCGTCGGTTACGTTTAACTATTTCAACTGTAAAAGGGTAGAACCTTGATGCCAATCTAGTAGCACACAAAAATATATTTCGTCGGGATCAGTCAGTTAAGTGCCATACGTGATACACGCTTGGGCGATCATGTCTCGAAAGAGATATGACTGACTGAAGATTATCCCGCAGTAGGTTGTCATTACTTTCCGCGGTAGACTGGTTGCCAGCCAAGACTATAGAACCCAATCTGCCTTGATATTTAACCCATAACTGGACGGAAGAAACGGATTAATACCTTTCCCAAGGGTATTTGTGCGTATGTGAATGCAAAGAATTCAACTGAAATTCGAACCCGGCACCCCGATTTCTCGTTCCGGGTCGATATCCACTGCTCCACAACGCACATCATTGGTCGGGGTACCAGGAGAAAAAAGCTCCTCAGCTAAGTTGCCATTAAAAATATTTGTAGAAAAGACAGAGGGAAGACACATCACGTCGATGAGAAAGAGACTGAAGGTGGGCTACCTAGGCAGGATCGATTATATTGCACGTCTTCAATTGAATTTTACCGAAAACCTCAAGATGAATAGCAGGAGCACCCGACCAGATATGGCAACAATAATCAATGCACAGACGAATGGTAGATTTTTAAATGGGCAAGAAAACCTCCTGTTCCGACACAGTGACCCAACCGTCCTAGTAAAATGCAGCTATTGCTTCAATGTAACGATTCCATTTTAAGACATTTGAGAGAGTGAGGCCAAGTAGGCGCAGTACGTTGCTCTCTAGGAGATTAGCATCATCGATTCTGATGGTAAGCAGGAATGTTTCTCTTCGTTGGTTAAAGGAGAGCAGCTTTGTTTGAGAAGCATTCAAATTTACGAGCCATTTCCTATTCCATTTGGTCCTGGGCATTACGGTAAACTGCATCCTGCAGCAAGGCCTCTGATTGGGAGGTTGTGAGGAGCATGAAACCACTTCTTAATTGTTGTTGTACCCAAGTCCACCCTAACCCGGATGGTAGTGCCTGTTATGGTCCCAGCTATGGGCAAATAGTTAACCCCTAAACTAGGGTCAAAACACTATGAAAGTATAAAAATACAATTTTATAGAAATATATACATAAAAATAGACTTTTATAAAAAAAAAAAAATTTTTTTGAAGGAAAATTTTACCAACAAATCATTTTCGAAGAAAAAAATTATTACTATAACACATTTTTAAGGAAAAAAATATTCTCAGAAAAACATTTTTGAATGCAAAACTAGAAGACATTTTCAATTTTCTAACATAAAAAAGAATACAAACAAAAAATTTTCATTAAAATCAGACTAAATCAACCTTCACACTATAACTGAACATTAAAATAAAATCTTAAGATCCTACTTTTTTGGCATTAAATAACAGAGGTTGATCTGCCATTAAACAAAACTCAAACTCAAACCCATTCCATTTAATCACAGATTGGAGTTCCAGCGGCCAAGTTTACTTTGTCAGGCTTAACAGATTTCTTATTGTCTGTAGATAGTCAGATAAACTTAAGACCTTGTAGAAAAGAGAATGAGAGAAAATGTGCTTTGGGATTTTAAAAGATATTTTTAAGTGAGACATTAATGGAAATAGAAAAAAGGAAGAAAATGCACCATTAAAGAAGGGATGAAAGAGAAAGAGAAGGAGGAGGATGATATTAGAGAGTGAAAGAGAAGAAAATGAAGAAAGAAAAAGAAAAACTGATAAAAAGGAAACTAAACGGTCAAAACTAGAAACGAAGGCATCGAACGAACGAGAAAGAAGAGGAAAAAGAAAAAAAACAGACTCTTACAAGAGAAAAATTCAAAGTCTGGTAAGTGAGGGAATGGGATCAGAAGAGATAAACGGTTATAGAATGGGAGGAGAGGTCACCTACGAGCATAGAAATTCCGTGCAAGAATCGTCTAAAATTATTTTGCAACTCGTGACTAAGAAATGCCTACGCAAAAGCCTGTCTACGTAAGGCTGTACTCGGGTTACAGTAGTCTATTCTTGATTAAAGAACCAACGATAAAACCAGACGACAGGCAAAGTCAGATAAGAAAGAAAAGCATAAAAAATTGTCGCGGCAATACATTCATTATTTCTGTAGAACCTTCTGTTCCTTTGAATTTTCTTCCTATGATTTTTTGTAGTTTGTAGCGGAACTCTGAATCCTGATTGGTCATCAAAACGCAAAATTCAAAATACGTCAGAGAAACGGTTTTTCCACAGCTAAAGAAAAAAATTCTGGAGCCACCCCACGTGATTGAATTGAATATTTAAGAATGGTCTCTAACCGGTCACGACGGTCAGTCAGAGGAGGCGGTTTGCTGACACACATCTAAAATGTAATCCACTTCAAATCGACCTGGAGATAAGGTCAGGTCGCACCTTGTTCTCTTTCTTTTTCTCCTTATCTATTTCAACAATTACTACTAGAACATTTTGTACGAACTCTTGATACCTTAACTTTCTCAATGAACATTAACTTATGTTATTCCTCCTTTTAATAAATTTCTATTTTAACATTCAAAATGTATATTTTATTATTTCCCTCTTCTACACAATTCACATACTCCAACCTGCCGACAAACAACCTTCTGATGAAAAACTTCCAATAATAATTCTGATGATTATAATTCTGCATAAAACTTGTAAGCTGTAGGGAGTTCGTTTAAGTCTGACACAAGGCCGAACCAAAGAAGTATTAACCAGCTCCCTACACTTCAAGTTGTCTTCCTCGGGCATAAAAACAATTTTACAGAGTAACAGAGAAATAGACGTGTAAACAGACAGAAAGCGTCGCATTTGGAAGTATGGGCGCTTTCTCACCTTTTTGCGGGCTTTTATCTATATTTCTAAGACGAGGTATTGTAATTATTTATACTATCTACAATGCTTGGACTGTCCTCATTTTTGTTGTCATATTCACGACGTTTTGGCCATTGTACGCTACAACATTCTTCAGGTGATTAAAATTTCAAACCGGATTCTTTATTTCATTCACCGGGATCGATTGTTCTAATTCTACATGGCATGCCTCTTTCGGGTATCTCAGTTTCAGCTATTTAACTCAAATCTCCAAGTTTTTGTTCACCTCTACTGTGGCCAGGTATAGACCACGTGTTTCAGTGTATAAAAGCGTTGGTTGAAGTAATCCTGTGACTTGACTCAGAAAGTTGTGAGTTCAATACCTAGCCACAGCAGATATGAACAAAACATGAGTTAAAGAGAAAAACTGAAATTGAGATATTTGGAAGAACCATAGCACGTGTAACTAGAATAATCTACTCCGATGAACGAAATAAAGGTTTCGGTTCCAAATTCCAATCACCTGAAGAAGGCCGAAACGTCGGGAATATGACAACAAAGATGAGGAAAATAGTTCGAACATTCTACATAGTGTACAATGCGAGTTATTTAAAACAAGAAAATATTTTTAGATTATAAGAATTGTTTGGGAGTAATAACGATTTACTGATACTACAAGTCCTACTAATTAGCCTATAGCTGAGGAAGAGGTGGTGGATTTATACTTTTCCCAGGTGTCTTTGCGCGTAATTGAATGTATCGAACCAGACTGGAAACGGAACTCGCTTCTTCGATTTCAAATTTCGAGCAGTTATTCATTACACCACCCACAGATCCAAGCTTATAACACCTGGTCACCCATCTATGCAATGACCAGGGTCAACATTGCTTCAAACTGATATGGCCGTAAACGGGAAGTATGGGAAGAATATTTGAGGTTTAAGTCGTTTTGTTATGTGGATTTTCATTTATAAGCTGTATATCTGCCCTTCTATATGGCAGCGAATGCCTGACAATCTTCTCAAGGATGAAGAAGAGATTCGAAACAACAGAAATGTGGTTCTACAGAAGGATGCTGAGGATACCATGAACTGAACATGTGAGCAACGATGAGGTTTTAGAAAGGATGGAAAGGAAAAAGAAACTTATACTTAGCATCAGGAAAAGACAGCTGAGGTTTTGGGGACATGTCGTGAGGCAGAAGGGCTTGGAGAATTTAATACTAAAAGGACGTATAGAGGGAGAGAGAGAGACAGAGGAAATCAACGCGAGACATTCCTGATTGGCTTGAGTAAGTGGATGGCGGAACAGGGTTTGGGAAAGTTACTAAAAGGAAAAATATTGAGAGCAACAAGGGACAGGGACAGGTGGAAATCCATGATCGCCTACGTCCTGAGGGGACACGGCACATAAAGAAGAAGGTCCTGAGTAACAAAATGTAAACAGTAAGGGTTATTTTAGCTGTCTCCTTATATGGAAACATTTGTTCTTTCCACTATTAATGGTGAGTTTCCTTCCTAGTCTCTTACTTAAAGTAGTATGGATTGTCAACAACTTGATTCTGGTGTTATTTTCTATTCGAGTTCCATTTTAGTTGTTACTGCTGGTGGATGTCCTCAAGTGAGGTTTCTGTTATCTGCTGCAGTTTTTGTGATTCTGTAAAACCTGGTCGAAAGGTTTAAAGAAAGATGGTCTTCACCAAGACCTAAAAAGGATATTTATATAATCTAATATATATATATATATATATATATATATATATATATATATATATATATATATCACCATGAAGTAACGTGTCTGCCTTAATTTTTCTTATATTTGCTCTATATGTATTTATATGCATATATGTTTACAGCTCTCTTAGAGAGGTATCCTACCACTGTATGTACAGGATACTACTTTGGCTTCTTCTATACCCACACTGCATGCTGATATATATATATATATATATATATATATATATATATATAATGAAATAAAGAACAAATAAAAAATATATCTCCATCTCACATATTTCACTATTATTAAAGCTTCATGTAAAGCGAAACACTTTAGATTGTGATACGTTTCTCATTTGTTTTTATTTTATCATCTTGTCGGATTCCGATCCATATATTCAACTCGTACATATATATATATTCTACTAATGTAGTAAAAGTTGAAAATAAAGTTTCTTTTCAAACGATGAATTCTATTTTTTAACATGTGCGTGCATCCAGAAAAGAAGATTTGATTACACGTGTGTGTGTCTGTGTGTGTGTGTGTGTGTGTGTGTGTGTGTGTGTGTGTGTGTGTGTGTGTGCTGATCGGGCGAAGAATTTTCAGCACCCTCTAATAGTAAAGTCCAAATCGATTTGTATGCAATTTAATCTTCCAGTTGTTCATACTGCATTGTAATTAAGTTATTTATTTTTCTATGCAGACCACCGGTTTTCTTTTCTTAATTGTAAACCCTCATGTAAGAGTGATAATGCTTAAACAAGCAAATCTTCCGCATGTTCTATTTTATTTTGTTACAAAGCATTCATGAAAGACTTGGTCTTAAGCGGCCATTCAGAACATGAGCTAAATTGACAGAAGGCACGTCTCTGATTGGCATGCTATTTACTTGGTTATATTTACTAATCTGGCAAGAAATGAAAGCCCCAGTGAGGATGCAACTCTTTATGCAAGGAAATTGGCTTTGTGAAACGATTTATTAGGTCCCCAAAACATATAAATAATTTAGAATGTTTTTACTTAAAATTCAGTAATAAAAAAGAAAGAAAGAACAAAGAAACAAAGAGAATTTATAAAGAAATAAAAATTAAAGAAACAAACAAACAAACAAAATTTAAAGAAAGAAACAAAATTTGGAGGAAGAAAGAAAAAATTTGTAAAGAAATGAAATTAATAGAAAGAAAGAAAGAAAGAAAGAAAGAAAGAAAAATTTGAGAAAGAGAAAATTTTGAGAAAGAAAGAAAAAAGAATGAAATATTTTGAAAGAAAGAAATAAAATTTTGAGAAAGAAAAAATAGAAGGAGAAAATTTTGAGAAAGAAAGAAAGAAAGAAAGAAAGAAATTTGAGAAAGAAAAAACAAAAGAAAGAAAGAAAGAAAGAAAGAAAATGAAAAAAGAAAATTGGGGAAAGAATGCAAAAATCAAGCAAACAAAAAGAAAGAATAAAATAATTAAAGAAATAAAGTAATTTGGGAAAAATTCTTTCAGGAATGTAACTGCTGTAAGTTACTTGTGAAAAGCAAATTGGATTTAAAGTGTGAGTGTGAGATAAAGGGATGCAGGATCATAGAAAAGATGTACAAACGTTCAAAAGAAAGTGAAAGAGAAGTAGAAGAAAGAATCAGTGTGTGTGAGAGAGGGGGAGAGAGAGGGAGAGAGGGGAAGAGAGAGAGAGAGAGAAATCATGAGACACGTGGACGAATGAGCGGCTAAAAAACTTGGGCGGGATGGGAAAACTGAATGTCACAGAAGAATGTTGAAGAAATTAGTCAACAATGTGCGGACGAAAGAAAAAGAAGCCAATAAAAGAGGTATTTATTCATTTATTCTTCCTTTTATTCTCTCAACTTAAACTGGCGACTCGGCAAACGAGGTAATAGCAGCAGATATTCTGA